>OVBA01009755.1:0-10037 GCA_900406435.1 Lepidium aucheri | reverse complement strand
CGAGCCAAGTTTTGGCCTCACATATGGCCCTCGCATGTGTAACCACGAGGAAAGGACATTTGTGCTAAAAACAACAGCCCTCGCAGCTGACAAGCAAGGGTGTGGTGCGAGGAGTGTTCAACTTCTGCCTTGAGTATCACTCATGGACCTTCTCGTGCCACCAAGAGATAATGAACCACGAGGAGCACACGCGAGGATGGTATCTAGTCTTTAGATAAGGTGCCTCGGCCCTGGAAGTGCGAGGCCTCACTACGAGTGACATCATAATGCATCCAAACATAAGGCTCCAAAAAGGTACCAAACACCAACTCTTTGTACATACATTTTTATTTTAGTTGTTTTTAGATTTGTTTATCTAGACAACTCTCTCCGACTTCAATTCACACAAGGGACTGTGTGATTTAAGTTTGGGGGAGGGGTCTAGAGTACCTTACATCATTTCTTGTGATTCTTATTTTCTATTTTTGCATGCAAGTGTTTAGGTTGTAAAAATCCGTTAAGATTTTTCTTTGTGCATTTGATTGTTGCATTTCATGGCACTTAAGACATAGAAAAACTATAAAAATTTGAATTTTTTTGAAAATGAAACCTAAAAAATATAGTGATCATGTAGTTGCATCCACTTAGACTTGTTTTAGGTTGCATTCACTTAGGATTCATGCATCCAAACTTGTTATGTGGGAATGATCTTGATGATGGGAAAATCTTGATAAGTTAAGCTAAGTAACCATTGTGAATGCTCTTGATTGGTAGATAGTTATTTTGGAAAGTTTTTGGGCGGATCATCGCCTTGGTGAACTTTTCTTGGGTTGTGTTTTGAATAGGTCTAGTTTGATTCCTTCTAAAATCGAACTTAAACTTCCGATCTAGAGCGTAGAGATGCATCAATACCTTCCTTCTCTTTGTTTAGCATGATCTGAAAGTATGTGGTTGGTAAAACCCTCTCAAGAGTTAAGTGAAAAATTAAGCTGCCCGCAAAGAACTTAAACCGAGTAAGTGGTAAAGGTGAAGCAGCTGGAAGGATGCGTAAACCCGTAGCCTTTCATGTCCGTGTATATCTGCTAACTTACTCCATATGCGGGTTGGTGGAGCAACTTAGAAAGATGCGTAAACTCGTAGCCTCCCATGTTTTTGTAAGCCAACTTCGGAAAAGTCAAAAGGGCACATAAAAAGAAAAAAAAGAGAAAAAAAGAAGAAAAGAAAGAATTAATAATCGGGCAGAAAAATTTTAATGATAGGGAGGCATTTAAGTTGAAAAATGATCATGCTAAGCATAGAGAAGTGGAAACATGTACTTGTTGATCTCTAGTCTCTTTTGAGGTCCGCACCAAAAAGAAATAAGGAATTACACTTGTACCTTTATAGACCAACTTAGGTGATAGGAATCCATAGGTTGAATGCTATGTTTAAGGATGATTACACTGCGGTTTCCAAAATGATAGAGCCCACATGTAGATTACGGTTTAGCTTAAGAAAGTTGTTTGTTAGACAAGATGTTCCCATTTTTGTGTGCTGCTTTTCCACCTTAGGTTATTGCACTTGCTTGAGGCCAAGCAAGATCTAAGTTTGGAAGAGTAGATGTGTGTGATTTTTGATGGTTTTAGAGCCTTGTTTTAGGTAGTTTTGCATCCATTTAGCTAGATTTTCCGTGCACTTATGTCTGTTTAGGTTAGTTTTGCACTTTTTGCATTTGCATTTGGAGTTTGAAGTTTTATCCAGGAAAAGGAATAAAAAGGAGCTAAAAATGGAGCTAAGGACAATTGGATCAGCTACTAGGAGAAAAAGGTCATGCAAAATCGGATCACTACCTCGTGGATCGCAAAGCGAGGACCGCTCGGAATGCTCAGGAAAAGATGCCTTAATCACCAGCCTCGACCTATTTGCCACGAGGGAATACTAATCTATTACACTCGGACCTTTCACTCAGTCTCAAACCCCGAGGGCAAAGACAGGAACCACTTCTCAGTGCCCAAGCTTGCGCAAGGACTCTGAGGGCAAGATTCCTTGTTAACCAACTTATGTCGGTTTGACCATTAGGGTTACCCAAATGACCCTATAAATACCCTCTAATCACTCTCTTACCATTTTATCTGATGTTTAGCTAAAAAACGCTCTCTATTTCGTTGTTGCTTTTATTTATGCTTGTTTAATGTACTTTTATGTTTATGCTTAAGCTTTAATGGAATGAATTTAGTTTGATCTTCATCTTTACTTTCTGCTCTTTATTTTTATGTTCTTTATGTTTATGCAACTTAGATCTCCCTTGATCCTCCACTCTCAACCCATGAGGTGCAAGTAGATCCTTGTGGATCTCAAGGATAGGGAGATCGGAGGTGAATCCACCGATTCACTCACCGTGCAAACAATGATCTAACTCCGATCTCTTCTCATATGGCTAGGCTTAATGCTGATCTCTCCCTGATCAAGAGAGATCTGATTTGGGCCGTGACCTAAGGCTAGCGCCAAAGAACCAAGTGCCATGTGAGTGATGGTTTGATCCACCAAGGAGAGATCTAGTATGTGGGTCGGCTAGTAGATGTATTGGGTTGAACTTTAAGCTTCTGATTTTGTATGATCGTGGCTAGCGCTGTAATGGATCAACCGGATTGGTTAGGGGTCTTCGCCATGAGAATGGGTTGATCTAGGCTTGTCCCGGTCTAGGGATCGCTCAACATAGCTCGGCGAGGCCGGATCGGCGAGTTTACCGCCGATCAAACCCTCCCTATCCTTTAGATCTATGCTTTTAACCTTATTTTCATCTATTGCAATTATATTACTCTGTTTTTGATGCATTTCTCTGTTTTGAATTCTTATATTCTATTTTTATTTTGTCTTCTAGTCTATTTTGTCATATTATCTAGATTGCAAGCTTATTTGATATCATGACCTATCTTTATGACAGATTGATAGGTTGCTTGAACTAAGACCTAGTAGTAGATAAATTGTTTACAAGCAACTTCTGAGTATTGGTTCGACAAAAACCCACCTACTTACCGTATGCTTAAATGATTTGATCTTAAGGACCTAAAAAACCTTTTATCAACATTGACGAGTTCATCTTTGTTCTGCAACTATGTGAACCGTTATCCTCCTACAGATCATTTCTTGATTGTCGCCTAGATGTTGGCCACCGAACAGCCCAATAAGTTGTTGGGTTGTGAATTCTCTCAACAATTTGACCATCGGAAGAAGGTATCAATTTTTTAATCAAAGCTGCACCACATTTCCTCTATGCCTGTTTTGCATGTGCAGCCTTTCTCTGCCTCTGTGATAACAAGGAAGTTGAAAAACCAGTGTTCGAATCTTTTCTTCAATTGGTATCTGATATTGAGGAGGCAAGTTACATCGTGTAACAAGTTTGTGACCAGATTCAAGTTATGAGTACACGTAGGAAGCAGCTGTTCAAGGGCATGCTAAGGTGAGAGACTTTAGAGGGCATACCGTATTGTCAAATGAATTACCCAACTCTCTGCATTGTCTGCAACCATTGCTTTACTTTGTTGTTCTGTTGGCATATCGACAATATGTGTTAAGATAGAGATGTGGAACATCTCATATTAGATGTTATGTAATAAATGTTTGTACTACTAAGTACGTTTAAGTTTGCTTATTTAAGTTTAATCTATGTGTTGCACTTTTCTTTTCTTAAGTATTTTGTTACTTTCTCATGTATCATTATATATACAAGTGTTGTGATGTTAAATTCTACAAATTAACCTTTTTGTGTAAGTTTTTCTTTCAATTAAAATGCATTAGAAATGAGTTTTGAGTTCTCTAAATAAGCATAACATACAAACAATTGAACTTGCATAATTCTTTAGAGTCAGATGAGTACACAGATTGGAAAGAGGTTGTTTCACCTCCAAACTCTCTACCAGAATGTTCGGAATTGTCCTCGATGTTCTCAGGTTCTGGAGTTGCTACAGTATCAACTAGATTAACTTCTCAAGAACTACCAATCTCTACTAATCCACCGACATTAATTTGTTGTAGTGGCTCTTCCAAATCCACACCAACAACTTGACCTCTAGGAGTTATTGATATTGTTACGACCCATGGATCAGTTCGTCCACCAATCTTTGGATACTTGATGTAACATACCTGATCTACTTGCGATCCTAGTATAAAGGGATCAAATTTCTCAAGCATTCTCCACATATGAACAGAGGTACCACCAAGCTCATCACGGCGTAGTCCTGTGAATGGATCAAACCAATCGCAATTGAATACAACTGTCTTCATTCCAAACATACTCGGGTAGTTGACTTCTAATATCTCACAAATAACACCGTAGTATGTAATATCTCTTGTTGATGATCTAACACCATCATTAGTTGTTAGACTAAAACTCCCATCCCTTTTAACTCAAAACCCATATCCCCTAGTGCAATACATTGGGTAAGATTTTGCTACTGATGAAGGTCCTACTATAAGCTCACATAGCCAAGGCAGACTTATCTCCCCATGCACGGTACTTGTTTGGACATGAAGAATTGCAACTTTAGTCAACATGGACCATGAAACACACATATAAACTACAATAACTATCAGAATATTAAATAATATGCTAGCTAACGATGAAATTCTCCTTGGCGTCTATCTGTAAGCTGATCTTCTAATAACTCTGGAAATATTTCCTTAACTTGCTGCATATATATAATAATACACATGGAAGATAAAACAACAATCCATTGTCAATGAAATAATAACTAGGAATGTAAGTACATAGTTTTCAAGAGTAATACCTCTCGTACTGCATCACATCCATACAGTTGGACAACAATTAATTATGTATATGTAGTTGCTCTGTATCAAGGAGTCTCCTCTTACAAACTTTCCCAACAAGCCTACCCATAGGACTAAATATACCTGGCACGTAAACAGGACAAACTGTTTGAACCCCACCATCATTGTGCCCCTCTGGCTTTCGACTTTTCACAACAATCTCTGGTGGCAGGTGAACCCCCCCTAACTAGTTCTTTCTCCATTTAAGCATTGTGCTACAATCGAGCCTTCTACGTTACTTAAGTTTTTCACTTTCCGTTTGAAATGATACATGTACCACTCAAACAGATATATACACCGATAGTGCACATGACCTCCTAGTAATGCCTTATACGGTAGATGCAAAGGGAGATGTTTCATAACATCAAAAACGATGGTGGCATTATTTTTTCCAAATTGCATAGAATTATTGGAATCACTGTGTCCAATTGTTGTACCCCTTCAACAGACAATGTTTGTATGCCTAAATTGCAAAAAATGACGATATCCATGTATGAAACATTTTTTGTTTGAACATGTATCTTTATTTAAATAAGAAAATCTGTGTTAAGTACTGAGATTTATGTATACATGCTACAACCTTGTGAACATTTTCTGGAAGGAGATGAGCAAAAGCAAATGGTAGAAGGTGCTGCATTATAGCATGACTGTCATGATTCTTCATTCCAACAAATTTACCTTCAGATCTATCAACAATATTACGGAGATTAGATGTGTAACCATCGGGAAATTTCACACTGTGCGTGATCCATTTAAAAAACTCAAACTTTGCTTTGTCAGTTAGTTTATATATTGGAATAACACATTTCCCATTATCATTACATGAAGCTCTTCCCTGCAACAAATATCTGGCAAATCTATCCTGGATTTCAAGTTGTCCTTTGACTTCTCTGGGACATTTAAGATAGTATTGAGCAAATTGTCACACACATTCTTGAAAATATGCATGTAATAAAGACAATGTTGGAGAAGATGATCTTTTCTGTATTCTAGTTCCCAAAAATTGCTTCTCTTATGCCAATTATGATTAACACTGTAACTATCAACCAGAGAATGTTGATTCCCACCACATTCAGCAGATTTATCTGCTCCAAGGTCACACAATTGCATTAGAATTTGTTTCCCATCAGGAATGTTAGTAGGACCTTCAAAACCTCTTCTATTCTTTCTGAACAAAGTAGTACTTCTTCTATAAAGATGAGTAGGTGGTAAGTACTTGCAATTACAATCAGACCATGATGTCTTTCTACCATGTTTCTGTTGGAATGTATCGGTTTCATTCTGGCAGTATGGACAAGATAGTCGTCCATGTGTTATCCAATCTAAAAGCATACCATATGCTTGAAATCACTGATCCTCCATATCAGAACTCCTTTCATAGTAAAATGTTCTTGCCTAGATATGTCAAATGCCTTAAACCCTTCCTTCCACATATGTTGAAGGTCATGTACTAGCGGCTGTAAAAATATATCAAGCGATCGTTTCGGGTGATCAGGACTAGGTACTAAAATTGTCAAGAATAAAAACTCACATTTTATACAGAGTGTGTGGGAGATTATACGTTACAACTGGCCATAATGAATATTGTCTACCGTGCTTACCGAAGGGGCTGAAGCCATCAGTACATAAAGCCAAGTACACGTTTCTCAGCTCAGCCGCAAAACTTATATAGACAGACTGAAAATATTTCCAAGCAAATGCATCTGAAGGATGAGTCATCTCACCGTGTCTGTTATGCTCAGCATGCCACCGCATTGTAGAGTTTGTCCTTTCTGATTCATAATGTCTCTTAACACGATCTACAATCGGTAAGTACCACATTTTTCTGTGGAATAGAAGCCTTCCCATTAATTAATTTCAATCTTGGTTCTCGACAAAATCTACACAGCTGTAGGTTTTCGTTATCCCTCTAATACAACATACAATTATTTTTGCACAAATGAATAACTTGGTAAGGCAATCCCAATCCTGAAACAAGCTTTGGAACCTCATAGTACGTTGACGGCACTGTATTACCTTCAAAAAGCTGGTAACGACAATGCTTTGCAATTGCATCATGAAAATCTTCAGCTAGATCCAAAGTTGTTTTCAATGTCATAAAACGAGTTGCAGATGATAATGGTGAGTGCCAATCTTTACAACCTAAATACAGAGGAATTCGCCCTATGTCAGACATCTCAAAAAACGGTTGTCCTACACCAACCAGAGGAATAGTAGAGCTTAGTATTGTATTTAAATTAGGTATCGGATCTTGACCTTCACCATCGCCAAGATCTAAGTTATTCCCAACCACAACATTGTCAGCTGACCTTGCATTGTTACCATCATGTTCTTCAACTTGCGTGTTAATCGCTATGTACTACCTAAAACCATTTCCTCAGTTTCACCGTGCATATACCATATTTTATATCCAGACATAAATCCGCTTCTCAGTAAGTGATTTCATACTTGCGATACAGTCTTTCTCCAAAAATTACAACACAAAATGCATGGACCGTACATTTTAGCTATATCTAAGGTTGCCGCCTGATTTCCAGCAAATGACATAAACTTGACAACTCCATCGGCATACTCTTTTGTTAGTACTCCAATTGTGCTATTGTGTACTGTACCGTCCATCCAAGATCGAAATACTTGGAATTTGACATTTAGAACTGAGTTTCAAACAAGTAAAATGGGATTGTCAAATAAAAAATTAGACAAACTCGTTGGATGTTAAAAAACGTAAAAACATCTCACAAACAAAAGAGTGTGAATGAATGAGTGGTCTGCGATATATTTTGCAGATAAGGAAATATATAAGACGGTTCCAAATATATTGAGACAGCACTGGAGACGTCTTAATTCGTCCGAAACTGTAAATATTTTTTTTTACTTTAGCGCGTTGGCAACAGTGAATTCTTTTTATTTTCACACCAAAACAGATTCCTCTTGGTTCCAGACAACATTACCGTCTAGAACTATTTCCTATTTTACTTTCAGCACCAACACTTCCACCACAACCATATATCCCTTTCAACATCTTCAATTATTACAATTTCACTTTATTTATAGCATTTGATTTCTTTGTCTCTTTATACAGATTATTACATTAACTATTTAACTTTATTTTTAGCAATTGATTTCTCATTCCATTTGTTCATTATATGCATGGATTTCTCATCACAAATGTTCAAACTATATATACATTTCATACGTTTTTGTTCTCCAATCGAGGAAATGTTGTCTTTATGTAAATAAAACAACAATGTGTTTTTAAAACTTTTATTTTCTTACGTTTCCGTCTCGAACCGTCTAAATAAATATTTCGTTTTTAAAACTCTACGTAATTCTCTTATTTTGTCTAGAAATTCCAGACGACGCCAGACAATTGTTGCTATCTGTCTAAAATTGTTGTTACAATATACAAACAAAATCCTCTCAATCTTAGACTAACGTCCGTCCTTCCCTCTCAATCTTTTTACCGTCCAGAATTTAATAACTTTGGGAGGAACTTCTATTTCGTATCAAAGTTTGTCTGGAATCACACCTTTTCCTTGTAGTGCATACTAAATATAGAAGATTGGAAAAACAAATCTGGTTTTTCGAGCGGTTTGTGAGTTCTTCAACTATAGAAAGTAAGCTGAGTGTATCTTCTCCCTAGATCTACATTCAGCATCAATGGCAGTCTCTTATGATGCTGTCCTGAAAGAACTTTTAAAGCACTCTCACTTTTCAGAAAAGAACTTTTGTGAGAATGGCTATAAATCTTTATATAGTTTATTCGGATCTTCTTAGATGTTGTCATATACCCGATGAAGTTGGTGGCCTTCACTTATTGTCTTCTACTCTATAAGTCCCTTGGAGGCTTAAAGCACTTCTTTGTTTCTTTTAGGAAAGGTCTCAGAAGTTATTCTTTGTGTCCCCATATCTGAAACAAAGAGAAAATCTCACTTTTTATTGAGAATCTCATACTTCCTGAGGGTAGTAAGGAATCTTTTTAAGATATGACAAATCACATACCTTGGGAGGATAAGAAAAAACATAGTGGAAAATCCTCCTCAGATCCCAAAGAATTTCGTGCCTTGTTTCGACAACTCAACACTTATTCAAAAGCATAACCTCACACTAATAGGATGTGTCACAAACATTAAACAACAACTCATCTTATCGTTGATTCCCTTCTTGATTATAAGAGTACTGGCGCACTAAAGTTAAAGCCACTAGTGCAGATTTGGGACAAGGCAAGTTCCAATCTCAATTTAACTCGGAAGCAAATCTTTAATTGGTGCTGCAGAACCAGCTTTATCATTTTGCTAGGTGGAAGGTCATTCGTCAATGATGGAAGGCAACTACTGGTACTGATTTCCCCTCTCACATATCTTTTTGGATCACAGTTCAGGGCATTTCGATCCATCTCTGGTCCAAGGAAACTCTTAAGAGCATTGAGAATGGTATTAGAACCTATTTAGATTGTGAAGTTTCCACCACAACCTTTCGGGTAAAAGCAATGGTGAATAGAATGAGATGTCTCTTACTGTATTCACGCTAGTAAAGTTTGCATATGGTGAAATAGTTACAACACACCTAGTATACGAGAAATTGGGAAGACACTGTTCTCTGTGCCATAGATTGGACCACGAAATTAAAGATTGTCTCTTGAATCAAAAGAGAGATATCGTGCCTTCTCAACTTGCTTCGGGTAATGCTGGGAAATTTCCACCAAATACCCCCTAGAGAATATGACACAAATTCTTCAAAGAAGAATCCCTTTTCCAGTAACCATAGGACTTCTTTGAAAGCCTATAATGAAGTTGGATAAAGATCACATGATTCGGTTATTGGAAATAAGAGAGAAGCACGTGGAATGAAGGAGGATGGCTTTCAAAATTCAAACGGGTGATAAGGTTTATCAAGAAGAAGATCTTATCAAAAAAGATATGAAGAGGATTTAGTTAGATTCCGAAAAAATAGGAAACAACTAAAGAGCTCTTTCATTATAAAAGAGATCTCAATTGTAAATCGAAACTCACGAATTTTGGCTTTGAAAAATTTGTGAGAATCTCGTAGATTGTTAGGTTATCGGTTTTTGCTAGAGTTGTTTTTAGATCAATAGGTTGATAACTAGTTGATTGCTAAGATTGTCTTTTGTAAGAAAGGAATTCTTAATAAAAATATAATTCTCTGTTGAATTCAGTTGTTGGCAATCTATTTCCATTTTTAATTGGTATCAGAGCGGTTCGCCGCATAACTTTGTTAAGTGTTTCAGGTGT
>OVBA01009754.1:0-16130 GCA_900406435.1 Lepidium aucheri | reverse complement strand
CAAAAAATCTAAAATTTAAAATCTCTATTATTTTATTACGGAAACTCTTATGGTTGCAATTTTATTATAATAGAAATATAAGTTAAAAATCTTTTTATATTAAAATTAAAACAAATTGATAATATTATGTAGATAAAGATATTATTAAGAATTAGTTAAAGAATTTTATTAAATATTATCAAGAGATAATTTTTCTAATCTATTATTAAATATATGAATCTGTTAACGTTACAATTTTATTATAAATAGAGATTTGGGTTAGGAATATCTCAGTACAATATTTTTGGTTGTTTTTTATTGCATTTATCAATTATATTTTAATTAGAGAAATTACTAAAAATACCTCTTTTGAAATACCATTTTTCAAAACATACCCCCTAATGACCATTGCTCTCTCCCAATTTTCAAAAGAAATGGTAGGTTTTGAAAATGGTACATGCCAATAGGGGTATTTCTGAAAATTTCCCTTTAAATTAAGTTTCTTATTAAAATCCCAAAACTTATTTGTTAGAACAAACAAAATCGTATTAAGGTTCTTATCAAAATCTCAACAAAAGATTTATTTAAAAAAAACAAATAAAAATCAAATCTTAATTGGTTAAATTTTTTTTTTTAAAACCAGCAAAAATCAAATTTTAATTGGTCTTTCTAAACCAACAAAAATCAAATCTTAATTGGTTAAAATTTTATTTTTAACAAAATTCAAATCTTAGTTGGTTAGAGATTTTTTTAAAACCACAAAAATCAAATCTTAAATGATTAAATAGATGTTGTGATAATTGTGATATTCAAATCTTAATTTCGAGTCGTTTGAGAATTGTGATAATTGTCCTAGGTGGGTCGGATCTTAAATAGATGTTGTTTATTAGTTTTCCTATTAGGATTAGGAGGATTGTTTTTAATAAATATTGATTAGGAGAAGGATATAATTATGATTAGGATTTATAATTAATTAATTAATAATATTTAATCTAGATAATGATAATTAATTAATTAGTTATAGAATCTTATCAGAATATAATTGTGTGACAAATATTATGTGATAATATTTCCTAATAACAATACAACCTAGTCCAAACAAATAATATAACATGGTGTTTAAGTTAATGCTATGTTTTTATTATATAAGAGATTTATTTATTCATTTTGTATTATATAACACATATAGACGGCGACAAACAGATTCATACATATACCATATCTTTTTAGTTTTTAAAAATAATATACCCCCAAAATTTAATTTTTTATTTTCGACTTCCAGGAATTTATTAATGTTCTAACATATTTTGATAGATATGAGAATCAAATTATACATTAATATCTTTTAGTTTTCTAATCTAACAGAAAATATATTGGACTAGATATAGATGGATCTAGATATAGATGGGCTTAGTTTATCCTCTTTCTATGTATACTGGACTAGGTATAGATGGATCTTTGTTTGGGAATACTTTTTTCCCTTAGTATTGGAGATAAGTTAGTTTTCGTAGATTATTGGGAATCTTTTAGTCATAAAATTCTCCCCTGGTCCTTGAACAAGTTTCTCTTAGCTAACTCTCTCAGAAATTTCTCTGATATTGACTATTTCAAAACCTCGACTCATCTTTTACAAAGAATGCTAGTCTATGATTTCAAATCATCATCTTTAGGTTTGAAGCCAGTTTTCACGAATGTTGTGTCAAATCATCATCTTTAGGTTTGAAGCCAGTTTTCACGAATGTTGTGCAGAAAACTTCTTAGATGGTCTTTGATACACTTGTTTCATTGTTAGTCTTGGTTTTATCTTTGGATTGACAACTTCTTATCCTCGATGTAATGTAAGATTATATACGTCTATTGTTCTCTACATGGTATATTGCTGTCAAATTTTTGTAATCACACCAAGTCAATATAATCTACTTCTACATGGAAAAAAAATCTGACGGAAGATAATGTAATATTGACAGAGGCCTTACATTTATCTAAAGTGTTTTGGACAGTAAATAGGTCCATTAAAAGCTGTATTGTTTTCTAAGTTATAACATTAGTCCAGTTCGAAGCCCATATTACTAACACGCAAATAAAATGCTTAAATCTTGTTTTATGCTAGTACTAGTTGGTGACCCGCCCTTCGGACGGGATTTATATCATTGCGAATTAAGTTATAAATATATGAGAAAATCGATGTTATATGATAGATATGTAGATAATAAATGCTTGTTTTATGGAAAAAATTTAGTTTAATTGTATATAAAATAGAAGCTAATATCTAGAAATACATGTCGTATTTTAGTTGTTCATTGTACGTTTATTGTGGAAATTATTATACATGTTCATCAAGGAGTAACATGTCAAATCCCATGAGTTCTCTACCTTTTTTGACATTAAGGGCTTCCCAAAAGCCTTGCAATAACATGTTGAAAGTCCGACCAACTTTCAATTTCGAAAAAGTGAGGTGTCAAGTTTCCATTTTGTTTAATTTGGTGGGGATTTTAGAGAGTTAATATGTAATGAGTGATAATGATTCTAAATGATATATTAAGAGAAGAGTATAGAGAAGTTACATTAGTGGAGAGTTAAGATAATGTACTGGAGAGTTAAGACAATGTAGTGGATCAAATTCGTCAATACTCTTAGTAATTTATTTATGTTTCCAATAGGTATAAATTTATTCTCTTGCTTGGGTAAATAAGGAGACAAAAGTGTGCATCAAATAAATTAGTAAGAGTGATTACATATAAGTTCAGAGTTAATTTGCTTGTTTTTAGTGTATGATATTTATTTTGTCTTCTTTCATTTGTAGATTAGATTTTAATTATTCGTGCATATGTAAAATGTGTTGTCTTATTTCATTTTTGGATTTTTTTAATTATTTGTGAATACTTTTAATTTTAATCATATAATATTGTTATGTAATATGTGTTTTGTCGTCTTTCATTGGTGATTTATTTTTTATTTTATTTTTTCATTTGTGGATTAGTTTATGTATTTTCAAAATTTTATATTAATTGTACATAATTTTAATTTCAGGCATATAATATTGTTATGTAATATGCGTTTTGTCTTTTCCATCACTAAATTATTTTTCATTTTTTAAAACTTATGTCTCTTTGTGTTTTTTGTATGTATGAAGTGAATTTTTATTAGTATTTTCAGTTAAGAATAATTTTAAATTCGGTCATATAATATTGTTATATAATATTATACAACAAAGGCTCTGATGTTGTTGAAGCGGATTGATATTTTTGGATCACACAGTTTGAAGTTGAGGTTA
The DNA here is from genome assembly GCA_900406435.1 of Lepidium aucheri. Classification (NCBI taxonomy): domain Eukaryota; kingdom Viridiplantae; phylum Streptophyta; class Magnoliopsida; order Brassicales; family Brassicaceae; genus Lepidium; species Lepidium aucheri. The sequence goes on along the minus strand of OVBA01009754.1, from coordinate 12,877 downwards.
CTTCGTATGATGTCAAACCCACTAATGGAGTAGAGTGCTCATTCTTTCAAGAGATATTTAGATAGATGTAGACGGTGAACATAAATAGATCCTTGCATGACCATAGACTGCAAATATTGGAGTTAATATTAAACAGTACATGTCGTATTTGAGTAGTTAATCTAACTTTATTCTTTGAAGTGTTTATACCTTCTCATCAAGGAGCACCACCCCATGACTTCTCCATCTTTTTTGACATTACAGGCTTCCCAAAAATGCAAAAGTCTTGCAATCACATGTTGAGAAGTACGACCAACTTTCAATTTTGAGAAAAAGAGGTGAGAAGTTTTTATCTTGTTTAATTTGGTGATAATTTGAGAGAATTGTATTGTAATGAGTAACTATGATAATTTGGAATTACCAAATGATCTACTTATAAGTGAAGAGGAGTGTGATGTTACATTTGTTGAGAGTTAAGTCAATTTAGTGGAGAGTTAAAACAATGTAGTGGAGGTGGAGAGTTAAGACAATGTAATAAAAAATTGAGAGTAGTAATTTATATGTGTTTTGAATAGGTATGAGGTTATTCTCTTATATGGGTATATGAGGAGGCAAAAATGTTGGAAAAAGTAATTTATAAGAGTAATTACATGATTGAAAAATTTATTTGAACCTATGTTTTATTTTATTTTATGTTACGACAATGTGATTCAGTTTTTATATTTGTGTCATCTTATATGAAATTTTTCAATAGAATTTTGGTCATAAAATATTGTAGTTTATATATATATATATATATATGTATATATATATATTAATGATTTGTGTTTTTGAATTAGAATGTTTATAGTTTTCGTAAATGTGGAGATTTTTTTGGTTACATTAGATTGTAGTTCTACAATGTAGTAATTTAATATTGTTCTCAAATATGTTTTAATGAATAATTTGGGTTATTTAGTATTTGTGGTTATAGATTTAAGATGACATAAATGATTTGTGTATATATAGATTATTTTTAATTTTAAATATTTAATTTAAAGAGGTGATGAAGTGGCATTATGAAAAGAGAGTAATATTTAACTTTATATATATAGATTTACTACAACCAATTTGGAGAACCAACATAGCTAGACCAGTAACGGATACGGATATCAGACATTTGTAAAGATATTTGTATCTTTATCTGAATATGTTGTATCCGTTATTTCAATATTTGTATATGTATCCAAAAAGAGGATATCTAATATACGGATATTCATGACAAAAAGAGGATATCTGCAGATATCCATATCTGTACTCGTATTTAATTTTTAATTTTTTTTAAAAAAATGTTTGTCCTAAAATTGTGAAAAAAATTCTTTTAAAAAGTATAAATAAACAATATTGGAAAAAAAGAAAAAAGTAATTGAAAAAGAAAAAAATAGTATTTTTGGTATTAAAAACATGAAAAAAATATCCATCGGATATCAAAATTTACTATCCATATCCGTATACGTTTTGGCTAGATATCCATTTTTCGGATAAAATTTCAGACAGATCCAGATATCTGGCGAATATGGATATTTAATCTAATGCCTAAAACATAGCAAAATAATAAAGTAAAAAAATGATATAACACTACAAAGATAAATTATCAGCATTGTTAATTGTAATAATACCACAATATAATAATACGATCATCCTTCAAACGTAGACAAACATATCATAGTACCGTTTCTCAAAGATCGAAACTAGTCGATTCAAGAAAAAACATTATTTAAGCAATAAAAAACAGACCGAAACAAACAAAATGAATTAAAAAACATGAATAATATTTGAAACCATACATTTCAATGTTATTTCCACAAATTGTGGTATAATTCAAACTCATCAGTTGAATCTCCTGCAGTTACTCCTAATCTCACCAGCACGGCCGGTAAGAACATCAACAGCTCCCATTTTGATCATTGATCTAGCAAACTGACGCTTGAAGAATGCATTGTTGTTAGCAAATCGAGCCACAATACCACGAGTCAATCGATCACTGGCGAGCCTCTGGTCCACCTGCAACACTCCTCTCCTTTTACGGATCTGTTTGAAGAATTGGTTGTCGAATCTCAATGGAGTCGACTGGTCTAGACCGGTAGATCCGCCATTTCTGCATGTGTTCCTTAGACTACATTTACAAGCAAGAAAAAGAGATTTTGTATTACATTTATCACTTTAAATAAAATGACTTTAATTAAATTTCTTGTATATTGACATTAAAATGGTGGTTATATGAGTGAACAGGACAACTTTGAAATTACCTTGCAGCCAAAGCAGGGTCTATGGATGGATCAGGTCGCCCGGTACCTTGGAAATTAGTGAGCCGATCACTAAAGAGACCACAGTTTCCTTGACCAACGGTGTGTGCGCCCAAAAGAGCCACAGCATCGAAAACATTCATTCCTTTGTTTGTGAAAAGACTCACGGCTCCGGAGACAGAGATTGTTGGACCTGGAAGGGCCACATCAGCACGGTTTGACACCAAACCATCACGTCTTCCCGTAGGGATGCTGTAGCTCGGTCCTCCGGCTAAGGCCACTGAATCACGAGTGGCTAATGTGATGATGTCAGCGCATGAGACTGTGGAGGGGCACGCAGCCTCTAGGGCAGTTTTGATGGTGTCAATCAGATCAAAATCTCTGACGCTTCCATTTGGTCCAGCGGTTTTCTCGGATGTGCTTGAGTCAATGAGGATAGAAGCATCACAACCCTACCAGAACGGAATCGTTTAAATAAAATAAACCATACAAAACGATATAATATTGGCCTAATTCTACGACTTTTTTATAGAAAATATGCATTTAATATAAACAAGATTCTTACCCTAACAAAACAATCATGGAAATGCATACGGAGCAAAGCGGCAGTGACCGTAGGATCATTACCAAACCGTTGACGCACTTGATTGCGAATGATAGTCTCAGCTTGAGGGCATGACTGGCTATAAAACCCAACTCTCAATTGAGCAAATGCGATCGGAAAAACAAAGAAGAGAACAAGAAGAGAAGAAAACTTCATCATTTTGTTGGGGTTAGAAGTTTTCTTCTATGTATTGGTTTATATTTTCTTGTTGTGAGTTCTTTGAGATCAACCATAAGACGTATATATACAAGAAAACCAACTGTCTAACAAACCAATAATTTAGAGAATATAAAATTGTATGTATGCCGAATACATGCCAAAGTCAAAGGTTATATTCGTATATGGAGAGTTAAGCTTATTAACTTTAGGAAAGGCGTGCGAGCGACTTTGTAAACATTCCTTGACATGTTATGATTTTAACTATTTATATACATAATATATATGATGATATGCTAAAAATCTGATACAGCTAAGTCTATAACAGTAGAATTGTAATTTATAGCCATGGGCATATCGGGACTTCAGTTCCGCTCCCGTCTTGTAATTCTCATGCTTTCTAGAGTATTTTTTTTTTAATTTTAAAATTTTATGTAAAAATACCTTTAAATCCGAACTCGATCTATACCGAACCAAATCATATCCAAAAATTAAAAATATTTGTGTAAGTCTTAAATTAAAGGAACCAAAATACCGAATTAGAGGAACCAAACCCGAAAAATACTATAAATTGGTTTTAAATCTATGGACCTGGAAAATCGAGTCTAAACTCGAACCTGAACCAAATCAAGAACCGAATTCGTAACCGATATATTTATATTACTTTTTTGTTTTTATTTAGTTTTTTTAATAATATTTATTAGTTTTAAAATTTTATATATAAATTTGTAATAAAATGTACTTTAGGCCTATTTTTGAAGATTATTACAAATTATGTATTAATTTTATATAAAATTTATAATTTGATCAAAATAAAGTATCTCTGAAGATGATTAGCAATCACAAGAAGTGACAGAAGGCTAATTTCTTATTAAAGATAACTATTTATTCATTTTGTATTATATAACACGTATAGACGGCGACAGACGAAACCTAATGCATCAAGATTGAAAAAGCACCCTTTTTAGGCAATTTCCTTCAAGCTCCTCAAACCAATCTACAAAGGAAGATGATCCAATCCAGTCTACACCACTGCAACCACCTCACCAAGGAGGACCCAAACTCGTGATGGGCACATGTATAGTGGCTGATGTTTTCCCTTGCTGGAAAGTAAGGCTTCTCTGTTTTTTCTGAAAAGCAAAGCTTATAGACATTTTCTTGTTGAAAAGCAAAGCTTCATATACCCTCTTGCTGAAAAGCAAAGTACCCTTTTACTTACCTCACCACCAAGCACTCAAATTTTGCATCTAAAGCACCTTTCAAAAGAAGCCAGAATGTCGAACACGCCAAGGTTCAAAGATCTTACAAACAGTGGAAGCAACAAGGACCCATGTAACGACAATCAACTACAAACAAAAGAAGATAGCCAACTCTTCAAAGTGAGAATCCCAGCTTTCGACACAACAGACCTGGAGAAGGACCATGCTCAAACGCTTAGGGAGAGTCACTAACGTACAACACCAAAGAGTACGATCTCTCATTCCCTTCTTCATAGAGCACTGGCAACCAAGACAAAACGTAGTAGGATCTGACCTGGGACAAGGTCTCTTTAAGTTCCACTTTGACTCTGAAGAACACCTGCAAATGGTGCTAAGGAACAGACCATATCACTTTGCAAAATGGATGGTCATTCTACAGAAATGGAGCCCATCAGCTGATCGTAGCTTTCCCTCACAAATCCCATTCTGGGTAAGAGTCCAAGAAATCCCACTCCATTTATGGTCCGAAATCACTCTGAAGACAATTGGGAATGCCATCGGAGCTTATAAAGCATGTGACATAACAACATCTATGGCAAAAATAAGAGTGGAGATCAATGGACTAAAAGCATTCAAAAAACAAATAGAAGTGGAGTTTGCAAATGGAGTGGAAATCAAAGCAAACCTCTTATATGAGAAACTGGAACGCCACAGTCTTAAATGTCTCAAGCTAAACCATGAAGAGAAAGACTGCCCACTACAACCAATGAAACACTCAGACCACAAAACACATGAAGAGCAAATCAGAGACAGATATGCTCATGCAGACTCCTCGCAATTCAACAGGAACGAACGAAAAGAAGAGAATACATTTGATTATAGACAAAGACATCAATTCCTCCATCAAAGAACACCAATCAGGATGGCCTCACTCAATAGCAAAACAAAATCAAGTAGCAGAGGCAAACAAAGGGCCTCACCTAGAAGAAGCACAAGCCACGTTCCAAGATACTCCTCAAGAGAAGATAACAGAGCAGCAAGAAGACAACACCTACAACCTTACCAACCAATTAAAAGGGTGGTAGATAAGCGTCCTTTCAATCCCCCATCGGCGTTCATCTGGAAGGAAAAATCCTCACCGCGATTAACGTCGAATGCTTTGACAACTCAAAGAGATAATCACATCAAGTCATTTGAATCTCGCAGTATACTGCGGGGAAGACAGGAGCAAGACACGGAGTTATCAAACCTTCCACAACAAGCAGTTGAGAAAACACTGGGAGAATTGAGAGAGGTTATGGTCCAGTACGTTAATTATGCAGATCCCTCAGAGAACTCAGTAAGATTAGAGAGGTGGAGGAAAGAAGAAGAGGCAGGGAAAGTTATACAAAAGGCGAATGAAATAGTGCAATCAAAACTCACTGCTTTCACTGAGGAAATCAATGTCTCAAACAGCCCAAGTGAAGTAGATAGAATTCCTTCAACACTTTGACTAGGACCTGTAGCTCCACAAGCAGAAAATAAAGGCAAATCAGTTTTCAAGAGACTCACTCCCAAAAGGAAACCTGGCCGACCTGCATGAAGAAGGAAAGTTATCAACAGCCCTCTCCTGAAACCAAAGGCTACAATCAGGAAGAAAAAGAAAGAAGACCACATAGAGATGTCACCTAGATCCAAAGCTTTCAGAGAAATTATACCGCACAAGAAGGAATCCAGCAAAATGGGTGAACAACGTAGGACCTGCAACATGAATAATCATACAAGCATTAATAAGAGTGCACTAGACATTCCTCCCCTTCCTCCAAGATCTAGGAAGCCCTCTAACAAGAAAGAGATGGATTTTCAAAATCCATCTGCTCTTCTTCCTTAAAGATAATGAGCTGGAACTGCCAAGGTTTGGGAAACCCCTTGACAGTTCGACGACTCCGAGATATTCTTAAGCAAGTATCTTTGGATGTAACTTTCCTATCAGAAACTAAAAACCCAGATGTGGCAGTAATAAAGATAATCAAAGGTTTGGGTTTCTCTAGTTTTCAATTAGTCCCACCCCAAGGGCATGGAGGAGGAGGACTTGCTCTCATGTGGAGACAGGATCTGGATCTCCAAATTATCACATCTGAACTGAACCTCATTGACACAACCATTAGACACAAAGGAAAGGTTTTCCACAGTATGTTCATTTATGGACACCTGATAAGAGCACAAATGACTGAACTCTGGCGCAAAATAGAAGCACTCACAGAAGTAAGAGATGCACCTACACTTTGTACAGGTGACTTCAATGATATAAGAGGAAATGAGGAGAAAAAAGCTGGACCTACCAGACCTGAGAGCTCCTTTACAGAATTCAGAAACTTCATTAATGCTTGTGATCTCTTGGATCTGCAACATGTTGGCGATGCCTTATCCTGGCGAGGAATCCATTATTCCCATGTTATTCGAAGCCGACTAGATCGAGCAATGGCTAATAGTAAGTGGATGGAACTCTATCCCTCTGGAATGTCTGAATACCTCCTCTTTGAGGGCTCAGATCACAAGCCCATCATCACCTACTGTGAAAGCCAAAGAAAAAAGAAAAAAGGCATCTTCAGGTTTGATCGTATACATAGAGAAGATAATGAACTTAAAGGGATTATAAAGAACACTTGGAACAAATTCCCAGAAGCAACAATAAGCCAGAGAACCTCACACACCAGAACAGCAATTTCAAAATGGAGCAAGGAAAAGAAAACAAACAGTGCAAAAAGATTAGATGAGCTCAAAGACGCAATAGAGAAGGCTATGGTATGTCCTATCTCGAATGACATGCTAATACAAAGGCTAAATACTGAACTTCAGCAAGCGTACAATGAAGAAGAAGCCTTCTGGAAACAGAGAAGTAGACTCCTGTGGCTGAAATTAGGCGACCATAATACCAGCTATTTTCATGCAGTGACTAGAGGTAAAAGAGCTCGAAACAACCTAGTTGTGCTTGAAGATCCACAAGGCAACATTAGTTACAAAGAGGAAGCAATCTCAAAAACAGCAGTGCAGTATTTCAAGGATATGTTTACTTCATCAAGCACAAGCAACAAGAATATCATCAATAAGGCCTGGAAATGAAGGTATCAGCAGCAGCAAATGAGTTCCTTATTAAATACCTACTGCCCATGAAATAACAAATGTTGTCTTTGACATGAACGGTGACAAAGCACGAGGGCCGGATGGCTTCCCAGCCAGCTTTTACCATTCAAATTGGACAGTAGTAGGGCCTGCAGTAATTGCTGAGATACAAACCTTTTTTGAATCTGGTATCCTGCCAAAAAACATTAATGAGACCTACATCAGATTGATTCCAAAGATAAAGGAGGCAAAGAAGGTATCAGATTTTCGCCCAATCGCCTTGTGCAACATATACTTCAAAATAATATCAAAGATCCTTACCAAGAGATTGCAGCCACTGCTTCCAGATCTCATATCAGAAAATCAATTTGCTTTTGTGGCAAGCCGAGCAATTTCTGACAGTGTGCTAATTACTCACGAGATGCTGCACCTGCTCAAGACATCAAATGCAAAGGAAAATGGATATATGGTTTTTAAAACCGACATGAGCAAGGCCTATGACAGATTAGAGTGGACATTCATACAAGATGTTCTTGAGACATTAGGCTTCCACAATCGATGGATTGGCCGGATTATGCAGTGCATTACCTCAGCTACCTACTCCATTTTAGTGAATGATGTACCAAGAGGCAAGATCTACCCACAAAGAGGAATAAGACATGGAGACCCGCTATCCCCGTACCAATTCATATAATGTGGAGAAGTCCTATCAGGCCTATGCAAGAAAGCTCAAAAAGAGAAAAGGCTAAAAGGACTAAGGATGGCAAGAGAAAGTCCAGAAATCAATCAACTTTTGTTTGCTGATGACACAATGTTTTTCTGCCACACATCCCAAAAAAGTGTCTCAGCTTTGAAGGAAATCCTAAAACAGTATGAAGAAATGTCGGGTCATTGCATCAATACTCAGAAATCGACAATAACATTCTCGAGACATACTCCCCAGCTTACAAGACAAAGAGTCAAAAGAGATTTAGGTATTATACAAGAAGGAGGAGTTGGCTAATACCTTGGTCTACCCGAACACTTCGGAAGAACAAAGAAAGACCTATTTGCATCTATACTTGGAAAAATTGAGCAGAAGACAAAGAGCTGGTCCACCAAATTCCTATCTACAGCAGGAAAATTAACAATGATCAAGAGTGTGCTATCATGCCTACCTACATATACAATGTCTTGCTTCAAACTCCCAACTGCCCTATGTAAGCGTATACAGTCAGCTATGACTAGATTCTGGTGGGATCAGAAACCGCAAAAAAAGAAGATGGCATGGCTCTCACGGAAGAAACTCTCTCGCAACAAATGAGAAGGCGGACTGGGTTTCCGCAACATAAAAACTTTCAATGATGCAATGCTTGCAAAGTTGGCCTGGAGACTATTGGACAAGCCTCAATCACTCCTCGCTAGAACACTAAAAGGCAAATACTATAAGGACAGAAGTTTACTCGAGGCAGAAGTTTCAGGCAGTGCATCACATGGTTGGAGAGGCATAGGATTGGGTATCAAAGTGCTGAAAAATAATCTTGGTTGGGCGATGGGTAACGACAACTCAATCAGCATGTGGAATGATGCCTGGCTACTTCATTCACAGCACAAAACTCCCTTTGGTCCACCCACAGAGGCATCAAAAGATTTCAAAGTTGCTGATCTACTCACAACAGATAAAGAAGAGTGGGATATCGCCAAGATCAATAATATTGTTCCTATGCATTTGAACGATATTCTGCAATTGAAAATCAGCAAAACGAGAGTAAACGACAAGCTCATATGGCTGAAACATAACTCAGGTCTGTACACGGTCAAAACGGGTTATTATTCCATCCTAGATGAGGATCAAGCAAAGCAGAATGATACACACAACACAATAAACTGGATGTCGGACATCTGGGGATACGCTACAAGCCCTAAGATTAGACTACTATTGTGGAAAGCAGCAGCAGCGGCACTACCAGGAAAAGCGAGAATAGCATCAAGAATCACAGATATCGAACCTAATTGCCAAATATGTGGAGAACCAGAAACTATATCTCACCTATTCTTTTACTGTGTTTTTGCCTAGGAAACATGGGAACAATTACCGTTGCAATGCAAAAGGACCTTCCCTGCAAATCTAAGCTTTGCAGACCTATGGAAGATGGTGAAATCGGAACAGTGTTTGCCGCCTACAAGGTCAGGAGAGTTTTTCGTAGCCTCCTGGATAATTTGGAACCTATGGAAAGGAAGAAATAAGTTACATTTCAACAACAGAACCTTTTCCCCCATGGAAGTGGTTACAAAATCGATTGTAGATGCAAAACAATGGAGCTTTGCACAAATCAAGCCACAAACCATAAAAGCAACAAAGCAGAGAGAGCATCATCAGACTCAATCCACACCGCACATCACCTGCAACACAGACGCATCGTGGCAGAAAGAAAATAGCACCGCCGGTATCACTTGGATCTTCAATCAAGGCAGCATCGATGAGCTAATTCAAGCATCAAACCTCATCACCCATGTTCCATCGACACTAATTACAGAGGCCCTTGTGGTTAGATCTGCCTTGGAGGAAGCAATCGGCCATGGTTTCACTCAGCTGAAGCTATTTTCAGATTCTTCCATCCTTATCCGCAGTCTCACAACCGGAGCTTTACCGTCGGAACTGCATAGTGTAGGTTCCGACATTATGACTCTCTCTAGAGCTTTCATATCCATTGTGTTTGTTTTCGTTTCTAGATCTAGGAATCAAGCAGCGGATGCATTAGTAAGAGCTGCATTCAATTTTCTGTGTAACGGACTAAATTGAATTAATATCAAAGAAGGAAGTGGTTGACAAAAAAAAGACAGCGACAGACAGATTCATACCAAAAAAAGTATACCCCCTTCGACCAAAACAAAACAAAACAATATATCCCCTAAAATTTAATATATTATTTTCTGCTTTCGGTAATTTATTAATGTTCTAATATATTTTGATAGATATCATAATCAAATCATTGATATTTTTTTAGTTTTCTAATCTGACAGAAGATATACTAGGCTAGGTATGGATGGATGTAGGTATGGATGGGCTTAGTTTATCCTCTTCCTAAGTATACCAGGCTAGGTATAGATGGATCTTTGTTTGGGAATACATTTTCCCCTTAGTATTGGAGATAAATTAGTTTTTGTAGATTATTTGAAATCTTGTAGTCATGAAATTCTCTTCTGGTCTTTCAGCAAGTTTCTTTTAGTTAGCTTTCTCGGGAGTTTTTCCGACATTGGCTATTTCAAGATTTCGACTCATCATTTACAAAGAAAACTAATATATGGTTTCAAGTCACCATCTTTAGATTTGAAGTCCATCTTCGCAAATGTTATGCGAGAAACTCCATAGATAGTCTTTAATAAACTTGTTTCAATGTTTGTCTTGATTTTATCTTTAGATTAGCATCTTCTTATCCTCGATATAATGTAGTTCTACATGGTATATTGCTGTCAAATTTTTGTAATCACACCAAATCAATATAATCTACTTCTAGATAAAAAAAATCTGACGGAAGATAATGTAATATTGATAGAAGCCTTACATTTATCTAAAGTGTTTTGGACAGTAAATGGATCCATTAAAAGCTCTATTGTTTTCTAAATTATAATATTAGCTCACTTCAAAGCCCACATTACTAACACGCAAATAAAATGCTTAAATATTGTTTTATGCTATTATTTACTACAACCGATTTGGAGAACAAACATATCTAGACCAGTAACGCATACAGATATCTGGGTTTTTTAAAGATATTCATATCTGTATCTGAATCTGTCATATCCGCTATGTTAATATTTGTATCTGTATCCAAATACATAGATATCCAAAATATGGATATCCGTGAGAAAAAGAGGATATCCGCAAATATTCATATCTATATTTAATTTTTGTACAACTTTTTTTTTTAAAAAAATCTTTTTTTGTCCTAAAAATTTAAAAAAAAATCTTTCAAAAAATATAAATAAACAAAAGAACAAATAAAAAACAAAAAACTAACTGAAAAAGAAAAAAAAATAGTATTTTGGGTATTAAAAAAAAGATATCCGGATATCCGTATTCAATATTTGTAATATCTGTATCTGTTTGACTGTATCCTCCGGATAACAAAATTACTATCCGTATCCGTCTATTTGGCCAGATATCCATTTTTCAGATAAAATTTTGGATATAGATCTGGATACCTCGCGGATATGGATATTTAATTCAAGGCCTAAATATACCAAAATAGTAAAGTCAAAAAATGATATACACGACAAAAATATATTATCAGCATGGTTAATAGTAATAATACCACAAAATAATTATACGTTCATCCTTCAAACATAGACAAACATATTAACACATAGTACCGTTACTCAAAGATCGAAACTAGTCGATTCAAGAAAAAAAAATTATTTAAGCAATAAAAAACACACCAAAACAAACAAAATGAATTAAAAAAACATGAATAATATTTGAAGCCATACATTTCAATGTTATTTCCACAAATTGTGGTATAATTCAAACTCATCAGTTGAATCTCCTGCAATTACTCCTAATCTCACCAGCACGGCCGGTAAGAACATCAACAGCTCCCATCTTGATCATTGATCTAGCAAACTGACGCTTAAAGAATGCATTGTTGTTAGTNAATCGAGCCACAATACCACGAGTCAATCGATCACTGGCGAGCCTCTGGTCCACCTGCAACACTCCTCTCCTTTTACGGATCTGTTTGAAGAACTGGTTGTCGAATCTCAGTGGAGTCGACTGGTCTAGACCGGTAGATCCGCCATTTCTACATGTGTTCCTTAGACTACATTTATAACAAGAAAAAAGACATTTTATATTACTTTTATCACTATAAATAAAATAATTTTAATTAAAAATCTTGTATATTGACTTAGAAATGGTGGTTATATGAGTGCACGGGACAACTTTGAAATTACCTTGCAACCAAAGCAGGGTCCATGGATGGGTCGGGTCGCCCGGTACCTTGGAAATTAGTGAGCCGGTCACTGAAGAGACCACAATTTCCTTGACCAACGGTGTGTGCGCCCAAAAGAGCCACAGCATCGAAAACATTCATTCCTTTGTTTGTGAAAAGATTCACGGCTCCGGAGACGGAGATTGTTGGACCTGGAAGGGCCACATCAGCACGGTTTGACACCAAACCATCACGCCTTCCTGTAGGGATGCTGTAGCTTGGTCCTCCGGCTAAGGCCACTGAATCACGAGTGGCTAATGTGATGATGTCAGCGCATGAGACTGTAGAGGGGCACGCAGTCTCTAGGGCAGTTTTGATGGTGTCAATCAGATCAAAATCTCTGACGCTTCCGTTTGGTCCAGCGGTTTTCTCGGATGTGCTTGAGTCAATGAGGATAGAAGCATCACAACCCTACCAGAACGAAATCGTTTAAATAGAATAAACCATACAAAATGATATAATATTGGCCTAATTCTACGACTTTTTTATAGAAAATATGCATTTAATATAAACAAGATTCTTACCCTAACGAAACAATCATGGAAATGCATACGGAGCAAAGCGGCAGTGACCGTAGGATCA
>OVBA01009753.1:0-10044 GCA_900406435.1 Lepidium aucheri | reverse complement strand
AGTTTATGATTGATAGTCAATTTATAGATGTATACGATTTATATATATAGTGTTGATATATGATTGATAGTGCTGTAGTTTATGAGAAATCTGATCCTTTGATAATTGATATAAAAAAAATTTATGCTACTTGTTCTGAAAATTCAATAATACACCAAACTCAACTCAATCAACCTCAACCTCAAATGGGAATATATGATTCAAACTCAACACATTTGAATCATATAGCTCAAATGGTTCTGTTAAAACATATATATATGATTTTTATGGTCTGTTAAACTCAAATAGGTTCTAGAACTCAACTTAATTGAGTTTTGTTAAACTCAACTACCTAACAATTTTTCAATCGTGTGTGAGTTCATGTATTTAAGTTGTATAATCCGTCAGTAATGAACTGAACAGTTCACAGTTAAGTTGATTGAACTTGTGTGTGTTGAATGCTTGATTAGAGTTGTAGAGTTAATTGTCTTATTTAATGCTTTGCTTTGTGGGATGTAAGGCAAAAAGAATTTGCTTTTGAAGCAACAAGAACATGCATTGAATGATAAACTAACAAACAAGAAATTGCTAGAATGTATTCTAGCTAAAACAGAGCCTTTGTCAGAAATTGAAGAACTTAAAGTGAAGCTAATTAGAGAGGTTTTGCTTTGAATCTCTTATGTTTTAATCTGTGTTGTTATGCTTATGCTTTGTATGTTATGCTTTTCCTTTTGTATGTTATGCTTTGTGGTATGAATTTGTGATGTATTATAGTAATGTTTGCTTTTATGAATCAGTTTGAATATGTGTCTGTGATGTTTGCATCATACAATGTTTGTGATGTATGAATCATTTTGCTTTGCTTTTGTTTATTTGTGAAGGAGGACAACTCACAGACTCAACTGCTTTCCTTTTGCTTTTACTTTTACTTTGAATTAGTTACTTTTTGCCATGAATCAATTATGGACTGAATCTGTTTTGCTTTGTTTCAGTGACAATTCATGTCTATAAGTAATGAAGAGAGACCAAAACAACAACAAAAAGAGGACTGAAAGATTGAACTAGAGAATGCTATAATTATCTTGTACTTATTTAATAAAGGTACATTTTTTAAAAAAAGTATTGGAAATGTATTCTATATAATAAAAATATAAAAAGTTATTTTAGACATTTTTCTCTATAACTAATGTTATGTCCAGTTCTTATACTATATTTGTGTATATATAGAATATGGAGGTAAATCACAATGCTAAATTTTAGGTAAACCACAATGTTATTAATGCATGCAAATATTTTTCCAGATGTATAACAAACAAAATTATTAGCATATAATTAGGATGCTCCCAACTAATCGCTTTAGTATCTGAAGTTCGACTCCAACCCATTATATAGAAATCAAAAATATTGGGTGTGATTGATAATGACTCTCGTTGCTCTGCAGAACAAAAAAATTTCCACAGCTTTTAATTTGAATCAATCATACTTTAAATTAATTTTCAGCTTTCATTGCTCTGGAAAGCCAATTTTTTATTTATAGAATGTTTTTGGCTATAAAAAGCCAAAAACCTAGAGCCAAAATTTATGAACTTTACAAATATAAATTTTTACAGCAATAAAGTCTACAACAAAAAATGTACAGCCAAAAACCCTACAGCCAAAATCCTACAACAAAGAATTAAAAGCGACACCATTTACCAATCAACCCCATTATCAGTGGATTTAGAAAATAAATCAGGCATTATCTATTCAAATGTTTATTATGATTCCAATTCATGGAAACCCTCAAAGTTTTCTTTCCGTAACTCATTATTTCCTCAGCTATCTTACTCGAGCAACTGTTTCCACATTTTTTTCATTGTTTCGATTTAGCTTCTCACTTAGCAACATATTCAAATTTTCTTTTCTTTTGTCGATCCAAATTCAGAGCTAGTGCCTCGAAAGCTCTGCCTAAGATCTTTTCATCGGCGAAGCCTTGCTTGAGGCATGCTCAATCTTCTATCATTCTAAGAGACTACAAGCAACCTCTAAACTTCTCCCCATGTAAAACCATTGTAAGCATGCACTCCAAGAAAATAACTTCATTCCAGACAACATTTGAGACGGGACTAGGATCTGTTACGATCTGTATCAAATTTGGGACGGTATAGAGAGAGGAATAGACGGATGTTTGTTTGTCTAAAAGCGTATTGAATTCGTGTGGAATTTGTAAGGGAACAAAACAAGTTGTAACGATATTCAATAGTTGTCCATAACTGTCTAGAATTTCCAGACAGATTGTAACAGAGACGGATTGTTTTAAAAAACTTGAATTATTTTGGGACAGAAGTGGACTGATAGCAACGATATTAAAAATTTGGTACATCTCACTAAATATGTTCTGAAACCCTTAATATTTCTATTAGATGTATTATAATAGAGTATGGTATAGTATTTATTCAAATTCGAAGTGAAAACTTGAGGTATAAAAAATGAGAGTAAACATAAAATTAGAAAACAAAATTAAAGTGGTAAATGTTGAATGAATTGACCATTGAAGATATGTGTAGATTTTCAAATTGGGAATAATATCTGACTTGTAGAAAAGTGGTAAAAGTGTGGTGATAGATAATTGTGAAATCATGTGGTTGAGGTTGTGTCGGTTTGGTTGTAATGCAAAGACAAACAATCCAGACGGTAATCTTGTCAAGAACCGTCTGAATCTGTCTTAAATGAGATATTTCCGTAAACAAAATAGTCATCTCACCTTACTTGCCTCTTCTATTTTTTATTTTTGTGTTTTTTCTAAATGAGTTTCCCTTCTTTCTCTCTACCTTTCCTCAAATTTGAAGCACAGCTATAAATTTTTCTAGGTAATGCCTAACTCTAATTACTTTAGATCATGGATGGATGGAATTGTCCATGAGCCAACAACCGGAGTACTAACAAAAGAGTATGCGGATGGAGTTGTGGAGTTTATGTCATTTGCTGGAAATTAAGAGGTGACTCTGCAATCCAAACAAATGTATTGTCTGTGCGTTTTGTGTCGTAATCGAAGAAGGAAAACTGTAACACAGGTATGGAATCATTTGCTTCGAAGCGGGTTTATGGCTGGGTATAAAATATGGTATATGCATGGTGAAACAGAGGAAATGGTTATGGCAAATTCGTCCTCCTATAATATTCATCAGGAAGAAAATGTTTTAGATGACCCGACATGTTCGACCTCTCCTGCAGAAGTTGGTAACATTGTAGGGCATGGATTGACACATAATGTTACAACAACACCTGTTTCAAATACGCCAGTTACCGGGATAAGTCATGGCTTTTTTGATAGTTTTGAAACAGGAAGGGTTCCATTGTATACTGGTTGTAAAGAATGGCACTCACAGTTATCATCATCTACTCGTTTGATGAATCTGAAAATTGATTACAATCTTGCTGAAGATTGTGTGAATGCAATTGCCCAGCATTGCCAGTTCCAATTACCAGAATGTAATACAGCACCGTTGTCATACTATGAGGTGCAGAAGCTTGTAGCAGCCCTAGGGTTGCCATATGAAGTTATAGACGTTTGCAAAAATAATTGCATGTTGTATTGGAAAGTTGATGAAAGTCGGGTAGTATGTAGATTCTATGAAGAGCCAAAATATAAATCGGGAAGTTCGAAGACTAGTATAGCGCAGAAAAGAATGTGGTATTTACCTATTTCAGATCGTATTAAGAGGTTGTACGCATCTGAAAGGACTGCTTCCGCAATGCGGTGGCATGCGGAACACAACAGTAATGGTGAAATTACTCATCCTTCCGATGCATTAGCTTGGAAAAATTTTCAGAACTTGTACCCAAGATTTGCTGCTGAGTCTCGGAATGTATATTTGGGATTATGTACTGACGGCTTCAGCCCATTCGGTAAACGTGGCAGACAATATTCCCTTTGGCCAGTCATATTGACTCCGTACAATCTACCACCTACGTTGTGTATGAAGCGAGAGTTTTTATTTTTGACAGTATTAGTTCCTGGTCCTGAACATCCAAAAAGATCGCTTGATATCTTCTTACAGCCACTTATACATGAGTTGCAGGTTCTATGGAAAGAAGGATACGAAGCTTACGATGTCTCAAGGCAAGAACAATTTATAATGAAAGGTGTTCTAATGTGGACAATAAGTGATTTCCCAGCGTATGGTATGCTTTCAGGATGAACTACACATGGACGACTATCATGTCCGTACTGTCAGGATGAAACAGATGCTTTCCAGCTCAAACACGGTAGAAAGACTTCGAGGTTTGATTGCCACCAAAGGTACCTACCTCCACATCATCCTTACCGAAGAAGTACTACCCTGTTCAGGAAGAATAGGAAAGTATTCGAGGGTCCATCTAATTTCCCTGACAGCAACCAAATCCTTAAGCAATTAGATGAATTTGGAGCAGAGAAGACAACAGAATGTGGCGGTAATCAACATGAAAACATCTTTGGTTATGGGATTAATCACAACTGGCATAAGAGAAGCATATTTTGGGAACTAGAGTACTGGAAAGATCATCTCCTACGTCATTCTCTAGATTACATGCACATTGTGAAGAATGTTTGTGACAACCTGCTTAATACTATATTTCATGTATCTGGCAAAACAAAGGACAACTTGAAATCAAGAATGGATTTGCATGACATTTTCTGTAGACAAGAGCTACACCTTGGTAGCCAATGTAGGCTGCTTCTTCGATATTTGGCACCTTTTGCAAAAGTGACTCGAAAACAGGTTTGCCCAAATCTTTTCTTCCGCAGATGCAGAGAAAAACTGCACACGCGAAACGTGTGTACAAGATATGTGGTGCAGCATTCAGTAAGTAATTAATACCTTGTTCTCATGGCCCCACAGTTGAAAGAATGCAAAGCCCTACAACATATTGTGCTGTTATGTGACCAACAGCAAGCCAACGATCAAGAAATGGTCGGTACTCAGAATTTGGGTCACCGAGATACGGGATGAATACAAACTCATCAATGTCAACACTGCTGAGAACTTCTGTAGAGTCTACCATCTTCTTGAAGTCAGGACCAGCCCGGAGAAAAGGTTTTAACTCACAAAACCCACTTTCTCCAACCCTACGGACAATATCACAAACAATATCTAAAGGAAGAAATGCCAAATTTTTTTGGTTTTATGTTCTAAGATTTACTATGTCTTTGTACTACTATATATAGAACATTTGAGACTATACAATCCAACCATTGATCTTTGCCAAAATACAATCTAACCATTCATTTGTGTTGTCAAGTCAAATCTTACATAATAAGCTTTACAGATTGTATCAGATTATACCGGGGTATGACCGTCGAATTGAGATATTTTATATCTAACGGTGTAAAAAAACATGTTAGAAAATATTGCGATTTATATTTTCAAATTTTTTTTTTAAAGTAGTTTCAAACCGTCTATATCTGTCTGGAATTTTAAGACGGTTTTAAACGAGTTTAAGATATGTAGTCACATGAACCGCATGCTAAGGTTGTAGAAAAAATCCCAGACAAATTAAGACGGGAATACCGTCTGGAATTTAAGTAAAACCCTAAAAATTCTAAGGGTGTGTCATTCACACTCGAACATAATCTCACCTAAGCGGCGGATCTCTCTCCCATCTATCTCGCATCGCCTAACCCGTCTGTCAGAGAAGACAGCGATCGTTGGCGTGCTGGTCATGGCTTTGGCAGAGATTCATATGCGCAATCTGGAAGATAGCACCACGTGAGATTGACTCGTTCTCTTTCTATCTATTTTTCATCGGTATTTTTGTAAAAATCGCTTTAGAGTTTTATAAAATGATCTTGATTTACCGATCCATTTTTATCTCCGCCGTTTTGCCTTTTCTAGATATAGTATATTATTTGATTTTCTACAACTTCTGATTCAGTGTCCCACACTGATTCGTTTTTGTTTTTACTTGTTTTTGGTCCCACACTTCGGATTCAATGTTCGATTTCTTATTTTAAACTTGAGTGGTCCCATTTTTGTCGTTGATTGCATATTTTAATGGATTGTTGTTAATTTTATGGTTTCGATCATAAAACAAACAATTTTTTCCTCGATTCTATGGTTTCAGATTAACAGAAACTGGTTTTCCACAAATATAGGGTTTTTCTCTTATTTGTTGTTTCGTTCATCTAAATCATAACCTTTAATATTATTGCGGTCTAATCCAATGTTTGGCTGATCCCCAGTAAATCGTGTAGCCGTTAATTCATTTTTCTCTTATTTATTGAGCAGGTTTTTCGAAGACTTTCTTAGGACACAACCAAGAGACCCAAATAGCATTGATCCTGATCGGTTTAACACACAACCCAGCGCATCCCCTCCTTCGCAACAAAAATATGCGGTAGCCACAATGACACTAGAGGAGCTCCTAGCTAATGGAAGGGAGAATAATAAGAAACTGGATCCAAACCTAGAGAATGGAGCATCTTGGTAAATACAATCCCTCCTACAAATTTCATACTTTTGTTTTGTAATGTATCTTTTGGTGAGTAATGCATGTTATGAACAACGTTTACTAATGCATTACTACTTCTGTTTACTAATGCATTCACACGTATGTTTATTAAAGCATTTTTGGTTTACTAATGCATTTTATGTTTCATAGTAGCTCAAAATATTTACTAATGCCTTCTTTGATATAGGTTTAAGACAGACATGGCATCCAAAAGACGATCTTGTCCATGATCCACGAGTACATTGAAAGACCTTGCCCACGGTACTCTAGACTTATCCCAGCAAAGAAGAACTTGTGGTTTCGAACATTTGTTGTAAGTAAATGTAGCTCTTACTGCAAGTTTCTTTCTTATCTTTGTACTGCCTTTATTTACTCAATTATTGTTGGACTGATATTTAACATATTTCTTCAAGCAACACTACACATGGGAACCAGAACATACAGCTCTAGTCCGGAAGCTGTTTCACCAAGCGGCTGCTGAATCCTACTCAAAACATATGTGTGAGTGGAAGAGAAAGTCGAAGAAAGGCAAAAGTTTTCCTTTTGGATGTAACCCTGCAGCGTGGGAAGGTTTTAAGAAGTATTGGTCACTTTCGGAAACAACATTGGAGGCACACATCAAGTCTATGAACCGAAAGAGTAATCAAAAGGGAAAAGGAATGGCTGTACACAACTCCGGCTCAAAATCTTTCAAAAGGAAGGAGATGGAAATAGTTACAAACTTCAATCACTTATTCTGTTTTATGTTTTTAATTGTGCTGCTAAAAAAACAGTATCCTTACATCTCTTTGAACACAGGCAGAGAAAAATAATGGAGTCCTCCCAGATTACCTTGATGTTTTGGAGGCGACTCACACACATAAGGAGACAGGCCATATTCAGGACCAAGTTGTTGCTGAGATTGTCGAGAATGTGAAGAAGAAGTGGTCAGAACGTTTAACACAACTCTCTCAAGCGGACTACTCAAATACAACTGGGACAACTACACTGCGATGAGAGGATGTAAACGAAATGGTCCTTGAGATACTTCTCCGATCACTACATAGTTTTTAAGTCTGTTATATAGGTGTTGGTGGTAATTGTTTTGATATTGTTACTAGGACTATTATTAAACAGTTGTCTTTACATCACCTATTGAACAATCGTCTTGTACTTGATTATGTTCCAGGAGTCTAGGAATGCAAGGGGCTGACACATAGGCTTGGGAAGCCTTGTGTCAATTGCTCATTCAGCAACTCCAGCGCAATCAGTTCCTCCGGCTGTGGCGGTAGAGATTGCCGGCATGAAAAAGACCATTAATGCTCTTTTGGAGAGCCAACAGAAGCTGGTAGATCTTGTTAAGCAGATGAACCCTGCGTTTGGTCAAGCAGCTCAGCTTTAGACTCCTCTCAAACTACAAGTTCTGTTTTAAAATTTCATCTCAGTTTAGTGTTTATTTTCATGTACGTTTGTTGATTATCATGTAAAACATTGTAAACTTCTTTCTGGTACCTTAATTGTAGTACATTCGATTTACTGCCTACTAATTTCGGTTCTCTTATTTTTCTATATATTTCATTTATAAATTCTATGCAATGCATAAAACAAATTATTTACTATTCATACAATTTATATTCGCTACATTCTGTCTGGATGTTGTCAAAAATATGATACGAAATAAATTCGTCCCAAATTGTCTAAACAGATTTGTAATGAATATATGCCGTGATTAATTCTCTGGAAGTTCCAGACGACAACAACATTCGTCTGGAACATGTACCATCTAAAACTGTTCGAATTTGTTACAAAGTTTTCTGTCTGGAATTTCCAGACGAATTATTGTTTATCTGGAAGTCATCTCGAAATCCGGATGGTTTCTAGACAGTTTCCTAATTTGCGACAATCTGTAACAGACAACAATTTTTGTCTGGTATTCGTCCCGATTACCTATTCCAGACGCTTTCCAGATGATATACACCGTCCGAAATATAGTTTTTTCTTGTAGTGATGGTAGCTAAAGTAATCAATTTGTGAATCTTTATAAATGTGATTCGCTAGTCTTTGATTACTTATCTAGTGTAGTTATACTTACTTGTATATGCTTGATCTTTTCACGGCACATCCGATTTTTGACTAGGTAGATTAGCCTCTGCGAATCCTCGTATCTTTGTGAAAGTTTAAATTAAATTGTATCTATTCAAAATCATTAACTATAAAATTTACATAAAATACTTAAAATAGTAGTATCACTCCTTCACTTCGGTTTAGAAGAACGGGACGACGAAAAACTCTTGAAGGATATTAGAGATAGATTCTCGGTTTAATTTAAATGTTAATTTCTTGGTTTAGACTGGGGGAAAACGGCCAAAACCTATCTAAACTTTTGATGTCGTGCCAATTTATACACGAACTTGTGTACTAGACTTAAACCTAAGTTTATTGATAAAAATTGTAAATTTCATACACGAACTAGTATTTTTCGGCCAAAATCAATGTTGACCGTTATCTCCGTTAGTCAACTGTTAACGTTAACACGTGTATGGCTGAACATGTGACACGTGTACGGTCAAATAAATTTTATTAAAATAAATTTAAAACAAATCTAAATAAATTAAAATAAATTATAATAAATTGTAATCAATTATAATAAATCAAAATAAATCATTTTAAATTAAAAATAAATTAAAATAAATTAAAATAAATTATAGTAAATTATAGTAAATTAAAATAAATTATTTTAAATTGAAAATAAATTGAAAAATTATAGTAAATTATTTTAAATTGAAATAAATTATTTTAAATTGAAAATAAATTGAAATAAATGATATTAAATTGAAAATAAAATGAAATAAATTAAATAAAATAAATACATAAAATAAATAAAAATAAATAAAAAGTATAATAAATTGAAATAAATTAAAATAATTTGTGATAAACTAAAATTCTGAAGTTTTAGTAGGTATGTTGTTGAAAAATTTGAAAATTAAATATCAAAAACTGGAAGAAGTATAGCAAATATTACCCATTTAGAATTTTATAGAGAGTGAAATAAGGCGATTTGGAAGGACCTGTTTTTAGGTTATTCGAGCAATTATGATCTATTATAATCCCGGTCCATCTGTGTTTGTCTTTGAGGAGTACTTCATTAGGGATTTCGACACATGGTTCACATGATTCAAGTATATACGGTTGTGCTTGCTGAAGTATTTTGCTCGAAGAACCTAGAAACATGCCCTTCCAAATGGGTTTGGTAGCTTCCAAATCGCCTTATTTCACTCTCTATAAAATTTTAAATGGCTAATATTTGCTATACTTCTTCCACTTTTTGATATTCAATTTTCAAATTTTTCAATAACATACCTACTAAAACGTCAAAATTTTAGTTTATCACAGATTATTTGAATTTATTTTAATTTATTATACTTTTTATTTATTTTTATTTATTTTTATTTATTTATTTATTTAATGTATTTATTTTATGTATTTATTTTATTTTATTCTTTTTTATGTAATTTATTTCATTTCATCTTCAATTTAAAATAATTTATTTTAATTTATTATAAGTTACTATAATTTATTTTAATTTATTTCAATTTATTTTTAATTTAAAATAAT
>OVBA01009752.1:0-10045 GCA_900406435.1 Lepidium aucheri | reverse complement strand
GCTCTCTTATAAATTTTTGTAAGTACCTTATAAAATTTTATAAGCACCTTAAAAATTTTTTATAAACACTTTATAAATTTTATAAGTTATCTTATAAAACTTTATAAATTATATAGACCCTATCATAAAGCCTTATAAATTTTATAAGGTCTCTTATAAAACCTTATAAATTTTATAAGTTCTCTTATAAAGCCTTATAAATTTTATAAGCTCTCTTATAAAAAAATTTTATAAACTCTCTTATAAATTTTTTTTGGCGGGAAATTTTTTTTGTATAGCGGAAAAATTTTGGCGGAAAATTTTTTTTTGGCGGGAAAAATAAATTTTGGCGGTAAAAAAGTCTTTTTGGCGGGAAAATTTATTTCGCGGGAAAAAAGTTTGTTAAAATATATAACATAAGGGTATTTTGGTCATTTTTCCATAATGAGAAACATTTTTTGAAAATGTCCAAAAAATAAGGGCAGTGATAAAAATGCCCTCCTTTGAGGGGCATTTTTACAATTTTTCCTAGATATAATATCTCTTAAAAAAATTATAAATTTCAATGTAATTTTGAATAAAATTTCTAAACTTCCAATCAAAATTATTACCATAGAATCTAATAAATTATTATATCTAATTTATAGGGGTATACATTATTTTTTATTGGAAAATTAGCATAAATGGCATAAAAAATTAACAAACTCACTTCATACCTCTAGTTACCACAAAAATCAGAACTAAAATTCCAAAAAAAAACTACCAAATCGTGACACAGTTTCTTTTATTCCCTTTCTCATCCAAATTTTAATTTCTCTTCTCCCTATTTTTTCTTTGTTCTTCGTTTCTTCACTTTTTCCCTTATTTCCTATGTTCTTCGTTCTCTATATCACCCAGGCCAGTTTTGAGAAGCCACTATTGTCAATTTGTAACTCAAAAGGTTCGATCTTTGTAAAGGTAAGCGATTTTGTACTTATACTCTCCATATTCAAAATAGTAGCCATCTTGGACGGAGGTTTCACTATTTTTAGTCGGAATCTGTGTAGTCCCCGTCGATTCTATGTTTGATACCTATTTGTAATCGATTTTTTCGAAATCTAATGTAAGTCCTAATATACACTTTCTGTTCAAGTTCTGAATTTCAGTTTCATCTATCTCTCCTCCGCGAGTGCACAAAATGCATGTGTTACTGTTCCAAATTTTGTTAGATTTGTATCTATATGCTTAGATATTGTATATAATTTACCATTCAATATAACACACTGTATGAATTCGTTATTATATGGTTGTCTATTTCTGAATCCTAGTAGCGATTCTTATTGATAAAATGAAATTCATGATTGTGATTGTCAGAGAATATTCTCGATTTTGAAATGTATATTACTGTTCATATAACTGATAAATTTTACTTGTAATCATGTTTGATTAATCAAAATTTGTGTATGTTATTGTACCCGATACAACATCATATTTATGTAGAATGTTGTTGATATATCTATTGTGTGTGAATTGACTAGTATAACAATCACACTTACAATTATAATTGCTCTTGCTATTATGTATTGCATAGGATTTCTGTTAATTTTCCATCATATATATATCATACTATATAATATACTGTTTATATTACTTTCCATTATATATCATATCCTCACTTGTATTTGTGTAATGAACCTATTTATTGTCATTGTCAATGGTCTGTTTGGATGTGGTTGAAATGGTGTGGTTATTTGTGTAAGATGCTTGTATGAATTCTATTGTTAGGAGTAATATACATTGTTCATATTTGGTTATTTATAGTATTTGTAGATACGTAGTAATTCTAGACATTTGATAATTTATATTATATGTGTACGTAATCTGTTTATTCTATGTGTAGTCTGCTATATTGAGGGGATGGATGACAATGTCTTACCTAAACAATAGCTCGAGACTGGTTAAGAATCTAGTGGGAAGAGGAGAGTTAACAGTTATTTCACTTTTTGGTGTATTGAGACATTGAAATATGCATTGGATGATGCATATATTGATTTGTTTATGGAGTCTCAATTCCAAAAGATTATGCGTATCTGCAATCATACTTTCTCTGTCATGTTTTTGCATTATTTGCTTTCACGATAGCTTGTTACCTCTGAGAAGTTTGAGATGTGGTGGTTGTCTGCTGGTAAACCAATCTGTATTGATATTCAAGACTTTGCATTAGTCACATGTTTGAAATGAAATGCGGTAAGACTATGCCATATCAAAGACATGGTGATATGCAATTCGCATCCAAAACAAAGGGCAAAGGACAAATACCCTCTACTGGTGATGAGATATGGAAATCACTGTTTGGTAAGATGGATAAGATTAATATTGATCATATACTTGATATGCTGCTATTGGGGAAAAGGAGAAAAGACCGTTTAACTAGATTCAGGTTAGCCCAACTATTTCTAGTTGATGGAATTCTATGTCCTTCATCTTGAAAGACTGAAGTTACTAGAGATCAAGTTGCAATGCTGGTTGATATTGATGTGTTCCTCACATACCCTTTGGGGGCATGAATCTTTCCTCATGACTGTAAGGAGCAGGAAATCATGGACTCATGCACAAATCGTTCAGGAGACCATAACTATTCAGGCTTTTTGTCACTCTCTAATTCTAGTTACGGTATGTTGCTATCCAGCTATTATTGGTCAGCCTCTAGGAAATGATGAGACTCCAAAAGATAAGGTTCCGACATTTGATGTTGTTGAGGCAGTCTTGCAACGTACGCTGAATGTTAATGTCAAGAAGGCCAGAAGATTGACAAGAAAGACCACGTACTCTATATCATAGAAATTCAATATATTATAAACTATATGTATTGTTAGACATTCTATATTATTACGATTTGTTTATATTATATATTACTTATAATTTTTTCTTGTCTATTGTTTACATTGAATCTCTAATGCGTGTTCAGGATGACAGTGTTGTTTTGAATGAGGTCCAGGACAGATTACCCACCGATGCTAATAAGGAAGAGTCGTTGACCGAACCGATCATTTATATAATATTATATAATATCCCTCATTATTATATCTATGGCCCATCGTACTAAATTGTCATACATTTTTGTACTATGTCCTATAGGACAAGCCTGATGATGTTGGTGGTCAAGGTGTGTAGGCTGTCTGATACTATATATATTATCAATTCCATATAACATAGTAGTACTATATGCTAAAACCGAATGGAATTCTAGTTTTTTTATTGATCATTCTAAGTTTATTTAACATATCTTAGGATCACCCGATCTCCAACCCTACTGAAAAAGATAGTGGGATTGTCGGTTCAAAAGTGCACGATTCATCAGCTGGTAATAATGAGAAGGAACCTACCGATATCCCCAGTAATGATACCTTGCATGAAGACACTACAGAAATTGTACATATTGTATAATATGATTACATATTATAGTATAGTATGTCATATAGGTTTATAAGATTAGTGTATATTATATCTGACGTTCATTGTGTAAATTTATGTTAGGATACTCCATCTGTCTCAACCAGTGAAGGGAAATCAATGGAAGATATTTCTAACATAGTACCTGATGATCCAATGGTATGTATACACTTTTCCAATATAAATGTATTATTAGTACTAGTTATTATTGATATATGTATTATTGTATTAATATATTCAGGTAAAGATCATTATGTACTATGACTGAGCAAACTCCGACTGTTTTCTTCTCTCCTTCTAACCAGGTAAATTAAATGCGATCTGTAGGACTTTATAATTATTATGTAGCAATTCTATTTTGAATGGTATGTTATATTGTAATGATATGTTATAAGTGATGTTGTATTCTTTCTGATATAGATGTCTGGAGGGTCAGGTAGTATTCCTATCAATGTACAATCTTCTCTAGTGGTCGATCCCAATACATCCATGGTACACTTATCGCATCACATAATGTTCATTGATTTATAGTTTGTATACATAAATTAGTAATTCTACTTAGCTGATTGCTATGTACTGATAATGTAATAATAATTATGTATGTATCGCATGGACCATACACTACTGCTCCTCATCCATACCTACTAGTGCTGATGCTGAATATGATACAACCTTATGCGTCAGATGGAATCGTAGCTACCCAGGTAATATTATTATATCAGAACGTAATCATGATTATAGACTGTCTATATGATTAGTATTTCTAATATAAATAATATGCTTATATATATATATATACAACTCACTATAAATGTTGATCGTTGCAGCTTCGACTATTGTTGATGATTTGCCAACAGCTCTTGTTGACTCTATTACAACTCTCGTCCAACTATTTGCAACCGATTCGACTTCCAAATTAATGGTAATGTTATTGTCACTTTTTTGTCTTCCGAATTCATTATTTTCAAATCCATTATGATTTATTATAGGTACTTCTATAATGATATTTCATAACTAAAAATATATGTGTAGATTGTACATGAATCGATTGATGTTGAAAATACATCAACTGATATTAGCCATGCTGCTAAAAGTAATATCCCGTATGATCTCACCGATATTGAAGCCCCTAGATTCTTGGTTGGACTTACGCAATATGAAAAAATGTATGTCATATAAATATAAATGAATATATATTAGTATGGTGATATGTACATGTTATATTATATTAATATATAAAAATTTGCTTCTTTTATTCAGGAGCTTGCCAAAGCTGTTGCTCAACAAACTACAGCAGATGATGGTCAACCAACAGAGGTCAAAACTGAACGTATGACCAGTAAAAGAGATAGACATAGTCCTTCAAAGTACACGCCAACATTGGAAGTTGTTAAATCAAAACAACAACAACAACCCGGGGGTAAACTCGTTGGTGTTATTGATGCCATACGTTAGAAGAGAGCACAATCGAACTTCTTTGATTGGAGAGTTTGAACATTTTATATATCCTAATCTAGAACAATTCAAGACATTTTTGAAACTCATGCAAACTGAAAAGTTTGCATTATTTTATTATACTTATTTATGTGTGTGCTACTTAATTAATATTGTACAAGATATGGTTTAGAGATGGTGTTGAGCTCCCAAATACAAGTTTTCTCGAGATTATGGAGGGTCAGATTTTTTGCTGGATATACTGGTAAGTTGATATACATTAGTTATACTATACAATGTATACGCTCTATATAAATAATAGTTCTATTTTTAGGGTGCCAATGCATTGATCAAGTTCCTCCAGTTCAGACGAGACATAACACTAACCACTCGGTATGACTTTGTAGTATTTACGTTCTTTTTCAAGTTTCAACGTTAGCAGCCTAACTTCAATCAAGAGAAGAAGAAAGAAAACTATGTCTTCACTTTCGCCTCCCGGATTCACCTCCTTAGCCGACCAAAGTGGTTCACCGAAGTGGACGTTCTATACGGTCCTCTTCTACTTGAGAACCAACATTGGGTGGGCTTGGTGATTGACCTCAAAGCGAGGGAAATAACAGTTCTTGATCCCCATAAGACTTGATCTCGGTTAAGAAGCTGACTAAAGCAGTAAAGCCAATTTTTTCATGTTTTCCTACATGATAAAATAACAAGTGGTTGGAGACATTGGAAAAATGATCCCCTAACCCCTTTTGAATTCTCCCGATTAGAGCTTTGCTCTAGTCTACCTCCTTTAGGTTAATTTATTTATATACATTATATGTCTAATATAATTTCTTTACACGGTACATGTATTCTACTCGAACTAATCATGTAATGTAGTACTAAGGTTTGGTTGGAATTTTTGCATTAGTTATGATGGAACAACATGTGTTGGGCAATATGCGATAATGGTGTATGGTAGAAAATTTAGACTTGTCCTTTGCTGCGATAAACAATGTCATCCAAACTTTTGTAATTTTCAATCTCGAAGCTACTCCGAAATGAACATTTCTTTTTTATTTATTTATTCTCTAAGTATGTAGGATTGTATGTCTAGATGTATTCAGTACAATTGTTTTACCCTCTGCCTTTGAATGATTTGGGCTAAATCTGATGTTTAACTTGTTTAATTTGGAACATAGTTTATATATGACGCGCTATGTTATATATTTTATTATTACTATTGATGTAGTATTTTATGGCTAAGTCGAATTGCTATCTCTTTATTAAAATAATATTAGACAATCAAAAGTACCCTTTCTATTAAACAATAATGAAAAAACTTATGAGTTTGTTACATATTACGCCCAATATCTGTAGTAATTCTATATGTGATTATTTCATAATATGATTTATAGTTATCGACGAACCAATCACTCAAGTTTAGACACATATACTATGGATATTAAACTTACGATAATTAGAGTAATTTAAATTATATATTGCCAACAAGAGGGGTTCATTACACTATATCAAAAGGAAGGTGACTTAGGGATTACATAGTTGAATCGTACGTTCATTCGTTATATATACATAGACAAGCTATATGATCCATAAGAAAATTCTAATGTATATCACACAGCCAGTGAATATACCTTGAATTTTCCAGACACTTAGCAGGTAAGGACGTATAAAACACACAGAGATATAACTGAAGGCGTTTCCTCAGGTGCATTCAACTTGCATTACCAACCCATCGATTTCATATATACATGCCTTTTCCCACTCTAACATGGCTTTGTTAACATATTTATATAGGAGTGTTGCAAGATGCCTTGTTATTGCCTAAACCAAAACAGCAAGTGCATCTTTTGCTGCTCGTGCTACCAGTTCTCTGAAAAAATTAAAATATACAAATCATTATACTTTTATATAATAATAAACAGTAATATTGCAAGATATAAACATACTATATATGTCGTGAGATATCATAATGCAATTAAATGATTATTGAGTTATCACCTTGTGCTCTCCTTGGGATGAGATTCTCAACTTCTTTGGCCTTCCAAGAGGCCTACTAACAGCTAGTGGTAGAATTCCTAAATCTCCTTTAGTCGCATTGACAAGACCAGGTTCTCCTCTAACAGATGGAATAGGATAAATCTTTCTTGTGTATGCGGAAACCCAAGAGGATATATGGTAGTGATTTGAAACAAGTTGGGATATTGACAAGTTCATATGTCCAACACATGCAATCACATGAGTACAGGGAATTCCCAACATCTGGTACTTTGAGCAAGAACACTTTCTCTCTTCTAGGTTAACTGAGAAGCAATCCCCAAACTTGGTGGTAACCTAAAACTCATACATCGCAATAGGCCTAACTGCCATTGACAGTGAATTCTCGAAGTTAGTATTGACAAGTTTCCTGACCCGGGGAGTTAGAATTCCATAGTGACTTGCTTGCTGATTTCATGCGCATTGAAAACCAGTTTATTACAGTGGTTTGGATGTATTCTATCATGAAAATAACATGATATTCCCAAGACTCCTTCAACATTGCATTCCATGAATCGACAATGTTGCTTTCGATTTTGTTGTACTGCTGGCCTATAAAATGACTTTGGTTTCAATGAGGAATTCCTGATATATAGAATATGGTTACTCAGCAATGCATTCAACAATGATTACAAATAATTATTATATTATGAATACTATTAACCATAGTACTATATTGTATAAACATATTATACACTCTATACATACTATATGTACGTACAATATTACTAAGCTATATTACAAACACCGATATTAACAACACTAGATTAACATACATAATAACATGGATTACCTATATCAACGAGGTATGCAGCACATCCAGGGTTAACAACCTGAATTTCAAGAAATGTCTTATTAAATGTTGAAAGTGTAAACGCTCTCGCAGCTTTTGACATCAGGTTTGCAATCTTCTTTCCCTTAAATTTAGACATAATATTTCTCCAAATGTGGATAACACATGCTCCATGTGTATTAGTTGGACAGACCTACACAAAGTGTGAGTATAAGTTAAAAACTATAGTATTACTATATACATTTATAAAACAACATTACTATAATAATGTACCAACATATGGTGAATTCATGCAACCTTCACCAGAGCAGAGTATATGCTATTATGTCTATCATATATGAAAACTAATTTTGGTGAATCCCCCACAAACACCTTGAGTTTCCGCAAGAACCACTCATAATAATTATCATTCTCACTATTAAGAATACCAAAACCAAGTGAAAATATTTGGAAATTGCCATCTTGGCAACAACTAGATAAAAGGCAACCACCATATCTGGTTTTCAGACTGGTTCCATCCAGTACAATAACTTTACGCCTAAAGTTATATCCTTTAATTGAGGTTCCAAATGCTATGAAAGTGTACTTAAATCGTTTGACACCTCTTGCTTCATCCTCCAGCTCTAAGAAACATAAACTCTCAGGATTCTCCTTTTCTAATAATGAATGGTATACCGGTAATAGAGTATAATTACCCGCACATGAACCATATGAGCTTTCCATTGCAACCTCTCTTGCTCTCCAACCCTTCCAATATGATATACTAACATGGTAATCATCCAACAGACGCTTTTGAATCTCCCCAACATCTGGCCCCTTCTTAATTCCATGAAACCTGGCTTTCATTATCTCCCCTAATCACTTGTGTGGTTGCTAACTTGTGGTAGTTTCTCCTATCATCCACTGTACATGTGTGGGTTAGATTTGCTTGCCGAATGGGGAAGCTTCCATTGCTATCTACACAAGCAGAATATATCCTCCAAGGAAATTGAGGGGATATACAATTTAGGTAAGTAACCTAGGATTGGACTAGTCAGTAAGAAATAGAACTTCTGGTTGTTAGCATATATAGCAATCTTAACCCTGCACTCAGCTTTGGACTTGAAAACCCTCCCAACATACAGCTTGTCTCCTTTATAGTTAACGTCAAACATTGCGGCATCAATGGCTACAAAATACAGAATAACCTTGTCATGTATCATTGCTATATAGACAGAATTGTCACACATGTTATAAATACATGTTATCTTGAATTACATGGACTATGTTTGCCTAATATCTCAATATAACATATTACATAAATGAAAATGTATATGAAGTTCTTATACGTATATAGAACATATATGCCATTATAACTCATGACATAATTTTGAAATTGTTTTAAATATATAGAACTTCTGTGTACATAACATTACCATAATTCTTTTTTGTTGATATCGATTTACTTTGCTTAGATTTGTCATTCAAAATTAGAGGGGCGTCACTCCAAAAAAACGTTGGTTCAGAGCTTTGATAATTAACTATCTCATCAAGTGTGAGAAGCGACCTCTCCTTGATAACAATGTTGTGTCAAGTCCTTCAGT
This sequence comes from Lepidium aucheri, assembly GCA_900406435.1. Lineage (NCBI taxonomy): Eukaryota > Viridiplantae > Streptophyta > Magnoliopsida > Brassicales > Brassicaceae > Lepidium > Lepidium aucheri. Next base: position 784 of record OVBA01009752.1, on the reverse strand, counting down.
CTTCTACATCTTCACTTCCGGACGATTCATCATCGCTACTTGAATCAAAAAAATTCAAACGTTTCCGGGAAGATGTATAGACATGATGTTTCCTTCTATCTTGACTAACTTGTATTCTTTGCCCTTTAGCAGCCGGTTGTGGACCAGTAACATCAGCTACATATAAAGAAATGTTATCAAATGTACCCTGTCTATTTTGTGTAGAACTTCCACATCCTACAATACAATCGTAACCTGAAAGATTCTCTACAACAGGAACAGTTGCCATTATGCTAAACAAAAAAAATATATAATAAAGATTAATCGGTCAAGTTATAGGATATTATGCTATATTTTTAATTTATTGAATACATATGTTATTTTCACTACAACAAAACATTAAATTAGCAACACAATTTTACAACGTTTTAGGGAGGAAAGAGTTTAGGGATTGGTTGCCAAAGGTATTACGACGAAAAATGGTTTCGTTGTAATAATGTTGTAACTTTACAACGCAAATTTTCGTTGTAAAACTGTTGACAATTAACGACGAAAGTACAACGTATTAACATGTTTGATAAATTTCGTGGTAAAATCGTCCCTAAGTTGCAACGAATTTACAGCGACTTTTATTTACGACGAATGCACAACATTTTAACATGTGTGATATAATTTGTTGTAAAAACATCCCTAATATGCAATGAATTTACAACGAATATTGTTTACAACAATTTAAAGACGAGTTTAAAAAATTTGTAAACATGTTTTCCACATACAAATGGTTGGTTGTTACAAATTTAATATT
>OVBA01009751.1:0-10047 GCA_900406435.1 Lepidium aucheri | reverse complement strand
AAGACCAGTATAAATAGAGGGGTAAGCGGAGGCGGATCGAGCGTGGAGAACGTAGATTCTCGAAGATACGAGCTTATCAAAATAGAAAAACTTGGGTCCCCTAGGATACGAAATTATCAAAAAAAAAAAAACAAAAAAAAACGGAAAGGATCTCCAAAATAGCACGCTTCCGAACCGACTAAACCGCTTCAAAAGCTGGGGGGCTCCTGTTGGTACCAGGCCCAAAAGCCTGAAGAGGCCCAATAACAAAGAACAAGAGAAGGTGGACCGGGCCGAGCAGGCGGCAAGACGAGCATCATAGCATCCGAGGAGCGAGCACACGAAGCCGAGAAAGCATAGCCGACTTAGCGAGCAATCAATCTCCGCGGAGCTCGCCCGAAATCAAGGAGAAAATCTCGAAGAATCTTAAGAGGATCTTTTCCAAAACCCTAGCGCAAAAGCCTATAAATAATAGTTCAAACCCTAGGAATAGACATAAGAAAGAGGCGAGAGAAAAGTCCTAGAGCAAAAAAAAAAAAAAGACTTTTTTGCCTTTGTTTGTAATCCGGTTTCGTCTAATAAAGTACTCGATTCAAAGTCCCACACTTTTTGTAACGAGTGTTGAGTTTTAGCATCAACATAGATGGAAGATGAGGATGAGCAAATTGACGGAGCAAGGTCTCAAAAGAGGAGAATTGAGCCGTAATAGAGGACTCCAATTTTGGTATTCGATTGTTGGATTCAAATAATTGAGACTCCAAAGCATCGAATCTTTTAGAGTTTTCTTCGATTGCTTCCTCCATGCTTCCTAGTCATTCTTTGTTTGTCTTATCTGGACCCATGAACACCACGATGGAAAGGACGAAAGATAAGCTCACCAATAAAGATGGGCAAGTTGGACCAATTTGATAAGAATAAGCAACCGGTGAAGGTGCTTTTCCGATTGAATAACAAAAAGTACTATAAATTTTGATAGGGAATTCGAGAGCCCTTCTCTCTCTTTACAATTTCGTGAGACCAATCAGATGAAGGGCTATAATGTTCTTACTTGGAGAAGAAAAACCAAGCCTACTCTTATGTGATCCATTATACTCCCCACACTCTATTTGTACAATTAAAAGATATTCTTTGCTCTTTCCACATTTTTTTTCTCATGTAAAAGATTTTTATTGGCAAATTGGAAAGATTTACAAACATCTAACAAAATAGCTTACATAAGTTTAGACTTAATCAACTAAATCTAAAATTACAAAAGCTATTAGACATCAAGACCATTGTTATTTCTGATTCTTTGTGTTTTCTTGTAAGTTATATAGACTTGAAAAGATTATACTCATGTGCTTCTTCCCTTCGGTTGCATTTAAATATACTCCAACAATGAAATCCATCTGTGAATACCAACTCAGCCTACTCCGACGTAGCAGAGATTCACTTCTTCCTAAAAGTAGGTAAAAATCACAGCAACAAATAGAAACCAACAATCTTGATGAAATTTGACGAAACTGACACATGAATCAGATCTAAAAATTGGTAGAACAATGGAAAGCCTTGACTATATCTGGATGTTGACAAACCATACCTTATTGAAAACTAAAACATGAGACATATTTAAACTAGAATAGAAGAGACCTTGTGGTGTGCTCCAATCAGTGATTGATGGAGGAGATAACCAAACAGCTTCATGAAAACTCTTGGGAGAGAAGCCAAGCGAGAACTCTTGGGAGCAAACCGTCCAACAATGGATGATGATGGTCACAAGGCGAAGAAGACGAAATCTTAGATCTAGAGCGCGTTAGGGCGGAGAAACTAGTGGGAAGACATATAGCGGAGAGCTATCAGTGGTGGCCTCCCTTTTCCGGTGGTGGTGAGAGACACCAACCACCGGTGAAGGGAGATTGGTGATGATAATACTGTTTTGCAAGAGAGGAGAGAGTTTTTTTTCTAGGGCCGCTCTTTCCACATTAAAAACAAGAAATAAAATAAATAAATATGAAATTTAAATTGTTGGTTGAAATTTTAATTGGTTGAATTAAATGTTACCAACCAATCTGAACCAAAACGATATCAAACCAAAAAGAAACCAAAATCGTATCCCATACATGACATTGACGTGAGTTCAAACCTTCCATTCTGTTGAATCCTCTCTTGCCGTCAGACTTCTTTCCGACGCTGTTGTTCATTTTTGTCATTGATTCTGGCCGGTGACATACATTGACGTGACGTGACGTACGTGAACCAATGTGTCTTAACTATCTACATCTCTCTCTTCCATTTCCTAATCTTCAATTGAAGAAAGTTTAGGTAAAACCTTCCATTTTCAGTTTACGTGAGTTCAAAGCTTCCATTCTATTTAGTTTATGTTCTAGAATTGTATCTAATAGGTGTTTGTGTATGATGAATCTTGATAGTTGTGGTATGAATCATGTCTGACTGTTAGTTGTGTAATTGGTTAAGTGATATAATGTTAACATTGGTATGAGTTTATCTTTTGCAGATTCAATGATAAAATCGGTTGTTTATTTGACTATAGAGGGTGTTATTTTGATACCGAAGATGGTTGTCGATGGAATTCAAAAGGTGTTAGTAATTACATCATAACATTCAGGACACCATCTATAGATGATATAACGTACTCAGTATTTCAAGAAAATATTCGGAAGAAGGTTGGTTTGGATAGAGACAAAAAGATAAAATTGAGCTACATCCTAGTGGTAACGGAAATAAATAAGCAATCATATATTATTGACGATGACGATGTTAAATGTTATCTATGGAGTGTGGATGATGGTCAAAAAGAAGCTTTTTCTATGTTGAAGATGATAAGTGTTGTGAGGAAGGTTTAAGAGGCGAGATTGAAAGCCCATATAACGTGAATTATGATATCGATATGGCTTCAAATGCAAGAGAAAAGAATGTGACTAATCTATACGATGAAGAGATGGACCGTGGAGATTAATTAGATATTGTTGGGACTAGAATTGGGTTGAATGATGTTAATGATGAGTACGTATTAGAGAATGACGGCGTGGAGGATGATGGTCTTGGACAAAAAATTGAATGTGTTGAAATGCTTTGTGATCGAGAAGCAGAAGAAAACCACTTAGTAGAATTGGGAAGATGGGATTGGTTTGGAATTAGGCCAAGAATTTGAATGCAAAAAAAAAGTGCAAGATTTAGTGTTGAGAACATCACATAAACGGTGTTTTGAGTACAAAATATTGAACTCGAATACTTATCGATATGTGGTTAGATGTCGTGAAAAAGGTTGCAATTGGTACTTAAGAGTGTCTCAACCACCAAGAAGCAAAGGCAGTTGAGAAGTAAAAGTATACCGGGAGATGCATTCTTGCTCTAGGGTATCAGTGAGTACATCGAATGCTAAACAGAAAGGATCAAAAGATGTAGTTGCGTTAGTTGTGGAAGAGGATTTTCCAGGTTAATTAAACACTCCATCGGTGAAATCTCTTGTTGGAGTTGTGCAAACAAAGGTTGGATGTATAGCACTACTGCAAGAAGGAAAAAACAAGCAGCATATATTGTACATGGTAATCCCGAAGAAAGCTTTAAGACATTACCAGTACATTTCTATGTTTTGAAGCAATTGAATATTGGTACAGTTACAAATTTTGAGGTAGATGAAGAAAATTAATTTAAGTATTTATTCATCGCATTGGAAGCTTGTATCGAGGGGTTTAAGGGCATGCAGAAAGTGTTGAGTGTGGATGCAACTTTCCTTAAAACTGTGTATGGCGGTGTTCTTATATTTACAACAACTCATGATCCAAACCATCATCATTACCCGATTGCATTTGCTATTGCTGATGGAGGAAAAGATGCAAGTCATAACTGGTTTTTCACTATGCTGAAAACTGTAATTCTGGATAATTCGGAATTGGTTTTCGTTAGTGACAGAAATCATAATCTCATCAAGGCAATCAATGAAGTGTATCTAGAATTTTGTCATGGATATTTCATATTTCACTTCAAAATATTAGGCATAAGACATCGTACATCCACAAAAAGATTGTTGCAAAAAGATTCAGGGATTTGGCTCAGATTTATACAGAGGGAGAATTCGAGCGGAAGTATGCAGATTTTTGTAACAGATATTCAAGAGTGGCAAACTACTTGAAGAATAGTGTAGAAGTCTCAAAATGGGCTTGGTGTCACTTTCCCGGTATAAGATACAACATTGGAACGACAAATAGTGCAGAATCGTTAAATAACGTTTTCAAGGAAGTAAGGAAGTATTCTATATAACTCATGATTGATAAAATTATCGATAAAATGGGAAAGTGGTTTAACAAACATCGTATGGAGGCTTCTAGAGGAGTTGGCACATGGTACTTGGTTCCCTTTGTGGAGAATGTAGTACATCGCAATTGTGAAAAAGCAACACGCTTGACTGTGAATGAATTGAATTTTATCTCGCGTGAGTACAATGTTATTAGACTTGATGGAAAGTCTTATTTGGTGAATGTGTGAGGCTGTAGTTGTGCTTGCATGCGTTTTAACAAAGATAAGTACCCTTGTGTCCATGTCATAGGCGCACAAAGGATGTACATGAGAAGTTCCTATACGAAATGTTTTGTCTATTGTTGTGGTCGGTAACTGAACGTAGATAACAAAAAAGCATAATTTGTTAACTAATCAAATGAACCAAACCATCCGTTTCCTTGGGGACATCCGTTCCAAACTAGACGGATCCGAACTAGACATACCAAAAGATGAACCAAACATAGAGTTACATATTTAACATACCAAAATAAAGGTTTCAAGGAATCCAATCATGAGACTACACCACATCGCTCTCCCACCTCTTCTTCGTTTGCCTTGTCGTCTATATAACATATGGAGGTTTCCTCAAATTGGAGAATGACCTTTTAGTCTTCTTCTTTCGGTCAGGTTTTTGTGTCCTTTCGGACTCTGTCTCACAAATCTCTTCTGCTACTAATTCTACTTCTTCATCCTCAGATTCTTCTATTTCTTTGTCTTTAGCTTCTTCCCTTTCGTCTTCACCTTCTTCCCTTTCTTCTTCAGCTTCTTCCTTTTTGTCTTCAGCTTCTTCCTTTTCCTCTTCATTTTTTTGCTTAACACCATTTCCACCACCAACATCACCCATCTCTCTTGCAATTCCATGGCCTCTAACAATAATCTCCATGTTAATCAACCTCTTATTTATACCTCCTAGCGTGTCATTTATTTTCTTGAATTCAGCTACCATCATCTCTTGTAACTCATTCAAACCAAATGACACCGGCCTCAATTCTCTCCTGGATCAGATGGCTCCCCAACATCACTTTCATTGGCCCATTTATCCTCCTCGAACTTCTCTGGAAAAAATATTTTCCTATTTTCGACCACCAAGCGCTTAGTCCAAGCATCAACAATATTGTCAAAAGCATCATCTTCTTCATGAATACCATTGATCAGATGTTCCTCATCCCTAATTGCTTTTAAAATGCTGTCAATCACTTGACAAATATAAAATTTAAATTAAACAATGTTGTAAATACAAATTAGGTATCACAAAAAATAACTTACCGTAGTTTTCCCAAGCACTTCATTTATTTCCTGAATTCTATATCCTCTCATCGAACAAGGACCAAACCTTGACTTGCACATTCTTGGGTAGTTACTGCGAGCGTCTACTACCTTTTCCCTTAAATTCATCAACTTACGGATGGCTTTCGAAGGTAGAAGCTACACAAAAATATATACGGCAATACCAAGTTACAAGTTTGTCAAGTAACTTTTTAAAACCGGATTTCAAATAAACAAACTAACTACAAGATAACATACCTCCAAAGGTATTATAAAACTAGGAAAATTAGCACAGGCTTGACATTATCAAAGAGCTTAAATATACGCTCAATTTCTTTTAGATTATCAATCTCCCCCATGGGAAAGTAATACACTCGTCCAAAGTTGGTAACCACTCGCCTTAAGAATCTGCTTACCACCATTGCTTTGATCCTCTCTTTGCATTCCCTTTTATCACAGCCGACAAGAAATAGAACACAACCATCTTCAATCTATCTCTTGAATAAGTTCTCATTTGCATAAACTTCTTCTCAACAGCTTCCTATATCACTCTACTCCTCTTGAAATTCTTTTCCACAAACCTGAAATCTCCCATCTCTTCATGATTATTGGGGTACTCATGACAATGTAAACTTGATATAAGTGTGTGTTCTCTCAATGAATATATGACTGGTACCCCATTAACCACGAATCATTCTTCTTTCTTCTTCAATGAACGAGCCTTCCGCATTAACATTATCCACATGCTCATTGTCTGGTGGTTTTCACCCCTCGGCATGTGAAAGAAGTGGAAAAACTGAGGATGATCATAGAACCATTGCTTCTCATGATCGTCAAACATTTTCTCGATATTCTCCATATTCTTCGCAACATAGCACCTTGTGACGATCTTTCATTGTCTTCTTATACTCATGCGTAGGCAAGTACATACTCAGATGTTCCATTACTCGAGTTCCTTCGTCATCTGACTCCTACAGTATAAACAAATATGAATTGTAACTATATAAATCCAATACACAAAATTCGAATCCTCTCTATTGTCACAAACAATAACCACTATCACCAATATTTAAATCCAAACATCCATAATATATATTCAATATAACACTTTCAGAAACAAGGCATTCACTCAAATAAACCTAAATTACAGAAATTCCAACTTAATCTTTGCAATATCAAATATCAAAATTAACATAAACCAATTCCCAAAACAAAAAACAACCCTAAACTATATCACAAACTAAGCAATATGAAATATCCAATATCACCAATATCTAATATTACAGAAGCAGAATTTCTGACCACATAAGCAGTAATATCACCATAAACTCATACCACAATATTGAGATTACTTACACTAGTTGTTACGCCTGGCCCATCTACTTCTTCTCTCTGTTGCATATCTTCCTCTCCTTTCGCTGGAGGATGAGAATCCACTAGCTCTTCAAATGGCGTTTCAACTTGCTTGTTACATCCATAATCTTCTTCTTCCTGTTCCACTCGAGCATCTACTTCTTTGACTTCCTCTCCACTCGCGCATCTTCTTCTTCAATTTCTCTCCCTGATAGCGAAGACTCAACTTTCTCAGCATCTTCTTCTTTGTCTTCTCTCGTCGGAGGAGACTCGGCTTTCTCTGTATCTTTTTCTCCGTCGTTTCTTGCCGGATGAGGAGGAGAAAACCACATAGTCCAATTCAATCCTTATGAACGTTTCAATCCACTATAAGGTTCTCGATCCCGATCCCTTTGTTGTCATCTCATATATCTGGCGGCCATATACCTTACACGAACCATCTTTGGTGAAATCGCACCATGATTTGAGAACTCTCTGGTGAAAGGAGGTGAAATTGCTCGCAAAGAGAATATCAGAGGGAAGATGATGGTCATGATTTGGGAAATGAAAAGTTATTGTTAGGAGCTAAATCCAGAATTAAACCGGTTTTTTTAAGCCCGAGTAATTGTACCAGTTTCTGTAAATAATCAATTTTTTTTGTCTAATTTCACATTTAACCAAATGGATCTATGTTCTTACCAGGTAAACCCGCATACACCTGGTCGGATCATGTAATATTAAGGGGACATGAAAGTAAATCAACACCATTTTATTTAAAAAACAATTTATTTAAGTTCCACATTTCGAAGGAGAGTATTTTGGACATTTTTCTCCAAAAGAAGAGAGATTTAGCCATTGATCCAGACTAATCCACTAGAAACATAACCAAAAGATGTTACAAGAATAAGGCCTAGTTATAAGGCTCATGAAACCTTGTACTACAAAACCTAGGTTGTCTAGTAGAGATCCTATAGTGCTTTATATACTAAACCCTATTCCTTTATCTAACCGATGTGGGATTCTGCAACAAATCCCCACCCTTTAGAGTGCAACGTCCATGGTGCAAGTATTCTCCATGTTAGGGTGGCTTTGTCCTTTATTTTTCGGCTCTCTTCGACTTTTTATTTGGACTCCTCTCCCTATCCATGTCACCATTTTACTTGCACATCGTTTGTCTATGGGTCAGGCAGGCAGATGTCAGTGGCTCTAATGATGTACCCACACATGCCCGAAGGTTCGAGCGGCTCTGATACCACTGTTACAAGAATAAGGCCTAGTTATAAGGCCCATGAAGCCCACTACTATAAAACCTAGGTTGTATATTAGAGATCCTATATTGCCTTATATATTAAACCATATTCCTTTATCTGACCGATGTGGGATTCTGAAACAAAACTATTTCACGAATAAGGTCTAGTTATAAGGCCCATGAAACCCACTACTACAAAACCTAGGTTGTATAGTTTAGATCCCATATTGCCTTATATACTAAACCATATTCCTTTATTTAACCGATGTGGGATTTCGCAACAAATCCCCGCTTTTTAGACTGCAACGTCCACGTCGCAAGTAATCTCCGGCCTTGGGTGGCTTTGTCCTGTCTTTTTTGCCTATCTTCGAATTTTTAGTTGGACCCCTCTCCCTATTTGTGTCACCATTCTGCTCGCACACCGTTTTTCTATGGGTTAGCTAGGCAAATGTTAGTGGCTCTAACAGTGTACCCATACAGGTCTGATGGTTAGAATGACTGTAATACCACTGTTATAGGAATAAGGCCTAGTTATAAGCCCATGAAACCCACTACTACAAAACATAGGTTGTATAATAAAGATCTTATAGTACTTTATATACTAAACCCTATTCCTTTATCTGACCGATGTGGGATTCTTCAACAAAAGATAATCAGAAGAGCCTTATATATATGACTAAACTGAATTACATAGATCCAATAAGGGAATCATTGAGAAGCCAAAGTCAGCCCAACTTAACAATTAGTTTTTTGTTCAACAAAAAAAGTTCTTTTACATAATGACCATGAATGGCAAACCAGTTTTTGGTTTTTAGTTTCTAATTTTTAATTTTTAGTTTTTGGTTTTTGGATTTTAGTTTTATAATTTTGGGTTTTGGGTTTGGTAGTAAATTTTAGTTTTTAAAAACATGAATGGTAATTTTTATAGTTTTTGGTTTTTGCCCATTAATTTTTCTTTTCTTATACTTTTTTATTATAAATTATTTTTTTCTAAACTTATGTAAATAAAATATTAAATTTATGCCCACATCTTTTCAAAATAATTATATGAAAGAAGTAGATAAATCTTTATAGTTTAGCACCTTATCTTTTTAGGGATGTAAACACAACTAGATGATTTTTTCTGTGTGTATAGGTACATAAATTTTGCTTTTTATATTGAATATTTAGATGCTAACTATAGAGTAGTATAGTTTAAAACTTAAAAGTAGTGATTTATTGTGAATGGTAAGTTGTAAATGTAGTGCGTACAGATCATTTACTAGTTTAATATTGGAGGAATTGCAAAAATACTTCTCAAATAAGGATATTTTCATTATTGTTCCTATTTTTTGAAGATTTTCAAAAATACCCTCATTATCAAAAAATGACCAAAATACACTCAGCTTATTATTTTTATATTTTTTGAAACTTTTCTCCCACCAAAATTTTTTTCCGCCAAATTTTTTGTTTTATCTCAAAAATTTTCCAAATTTATTTTTATAATACTTTATAAGAGAGTTTATAAAATTGCCCATAAGAGATCTTATAAAATTTATAGGGGTAGTTGCAAAATGACCAATCGACTTGGGTCAATGAAAAAACTAACCCCCATTTTTTGCAACTTTTTTTTTCAATTTTACGATTTTGCCATCAACTTTTTTTTTGGGTTCACAATCAAAAAGTCTAAAATATGTCTCCATTCTCCAATATTTATAATATTGCCATCTTCTTCAATTCATTCACCCACCATTACCGACCTAAAGTGAAGCTTTAAATGCACCATCACCAACCAATTTTCACCTCATTATGCTTATTCACCATTTCTNATTCTCTCTCAAAAACTTACTAATTTTCGTTTTCAAGGTCTTGAAATTTTTTATCTTTCTTTTTTGGTGCTATTTGGAGCAATAAGTAATGATTTAAAGCTTATTTCGACATTCTGGGCATTCAAAAAAGGTAAA
>OVBA01009750.1:0-10053 GCA_900406435.1 Lepidium aucheri | reverse complement strand
GTCCTTGCTTACGCAGTCTGTAGAAGACATCCTTGCAAAGATCACTTGGAGATAAAAAAGAAAGAAGGCAAAGGACAGGTATAAATAGAAGAGGGAACAGAAGTAAATCAAGCATGGAAAACCTAGATTCTCGAAGATATGAGCTTATCAAAGGAAAAAGAAAATTCTCCAACGTGATACGCTTCCGAACCGAGTAAGCCACTTCAAAAGTTGGGGGGCTCCTGTTGGTACCAGGCCCAAAAACCTTAAGAGGCCCAATAATAATGGATTAAAGAAAATAGGCCAAGTAGGAGAGTAAGCGAGCCGCGTAACATCTTTGGGGGCGAGCACGAGAAGCGCAACCGACTAACCTTCTCCATGCTCGCCGGAAATCTTGGGGAATCTCGAGAGAATATTCCCCGAAACCCTAGGTCTAAAAAGCCTATAAATACTATTTTAGCTGGACAAAAAAAAAAAAATAATGATCTCCAAGCAAGTAGATCATGATAGAGAGAAAAAAAAAAGTATGCAGTCCTTTCAAATCTCACTCCCCCATCTGCATATTTTATTTTATTTTTAAGTTTTTCCCTTTTCATTTACTTAATTAATTTAGATAAATATACATTTTCTATATCATTTTTTTTTAAATATTATTATTTGGTAATTAAAAAAAACATGTATTCATATATACAAGTCAAATATTATTATTCAAATCTCGATCTATATGTACATATCAATAATTTATATTCTAGTAATTTTTTAAGTTACAGTAACTATGATAAATCACATATAAAATCAAGAAATTAAACTATTTTATATAATAATGTTTTATTTATTTTAACAAAATAATACTTTGATTATTTTTACAAAATAAAAGTTTAGTTTTTGTTTGATTATTTTACCAACAAAATAATTTATTTTTCAATACTCATCATCATATGTGTAAATTAATATTGAATTTATCAGAACTATTAAATTAATACAATTAAATATTTAAATTAGGCACGAGCGGTCGGTTAAATAAAAATAATTATATTTATGACCAAATTAGGTTTGTATTAAGTTTTTAACAATAATATAAAAAATTAAAATAATTAATTAGTTTTAGTTAAAAATTGTGTATTGTTCATGTATTAATGACATACTTATATATATTTAATTAAAATATTATTTTTTATGAATATTGGTTACTTTTATTTGGTTTCATATAATGTAGGGTTTTTTTTGTCAAAGGTAATATCAATATAATTTAGGGTTTGGTTCGGGAAAAAAATTAATTTAGTAATAAAGATTTCATTCCATTCAGATAATTTAATATATCGGTTCGGAATTAGTTTCAACAATATCGATTCTAGTTCAAAATTTTTGCTCAGCTCCTATATTTTCTATGAAAATAATTATTACATGTCACGGTTCGATAATATTTTTTCTCATAAACTAATATAAAATAACACTAAATTTTTGGTCGAACGAAAGTAATCTAGAGTAATCTAACGTGTAACTCTAATAGAATCAAAATTGTTTTTTGATTTTATTATAATATTTATGATCAATTGATTTTAGTTTGTTTCTCTTTTTTATTTGTCAAAATTCTAAAAAAAATCTAATAATAAAATAATTATATAAAATATGTTCTGCATGATTTGCATGATCTGCATGTGTTCTGCATGATCTATATTTTTTTATCTGCATTCTCGATTCGAAACCATATTCAAAACCATTATCTTAATAACTTCTTTTTACGCTCAACTGAGCGTAAGAGCCACTAAATTCAATAAAACTTACAAACACTTTCATCAAAGTCACAAAAACAACAACTTCTTTAGCTCATTTCGTTTCTGTATCAAAAAATAGTAACTCTTAAAACTTAAAACAATAAATTATAATTAAGGACGGGAACAAACAGTTCAACATAAGAAACAAGATACCTTTAGCATATTAATTTGGAAATCGACATATATCTGAAGGCAATGGCCATTCCAGATTTAAACACTCTTTAAGCTCTTGAAGCTCAGTGCACGAAGTTAGGGTAATGGAATGCAAGCTCAGACTCATATGTGTTATCTCATTATCCTTCTCTCACACACACTCAAAATTTAAGACGACATGAGAAAACTGTTCAACCAAAAGAAAACCTAAAAGTAGTGAATGATTACTTAAGTAGAGATAGAACGAAGAGAAGATCTACAATGTTGAACATCAACAAAATCCAAACAAAGTAATACCAGACACGAATCCCAGAATACAACTAAAGTACTATGAAATCTCCATCACAAGGAGAGAAGAAACATACAAATTTGAATCGAGATAAGAAAGAAACAGGATGATAAGAAAGAGATATAGAGACCTTAAAGAAGAACGCGAAGATCCTCTCCACCAAAATCGAGTGACATAACAGTCAAACCCTAGCTACCACCTTTCCAATCACCATTTGGAGCCGTTTTTGTGATAGTATTAAAAGATTTTACCTCACAAAAGTCAAACTAAATCTGTTTTTAAAATTGAAACTTAGGTCGAAATCAAGCTAATCTCATAACTACAAACAATCGAGGAGAAGAAGAACCAAAATTCACTGGAAAATAAGAATAACCAGAAAATCGAAGATGATTTTGAGTTTTTGTTTGATGCTTGGTTTTTTTAAAAAAATTTTGTTAGGTTAAGAAAGCAGAAATTCTGAAAGGAGGAAAATCTAGAAAAATGGCTAACTGTCCAAAAAATATTTCCTCTAAGAGTTTTTAGATTCCGGCTCTGCTATTAGCGTGTTATAAAAGCTATTACAAGGGAATCAAAATCTAAAAATTATGTGTAATATCATTTACGAAAACAAATACTATGTTAATTTGCTATTAGTGTCTATATTTCTTGTGGTGTTGCTTAGAGAGCATTGAGGAGAGAAGAGAGTCACCTATATGCATGTGCCGCTGGTATTGGGGCTCGGGGCTTGCGATTTAGGGGAATGTGGGCCCTCGGCCCATAGCCGTACATGTTTTTTTTGGCCAAATTTTGAAGCCCTTAAGAAACATAACTCTAACTCATGCGCTTCAAGTTTCAGCCGACTTGTTCTTCCGAATTTTTTGGAACTGCTTAGACCTTTTTAAAAATCTGAACAACTTCAGCTTCCTCTCCAAATCTTTCTCGATTATAAAACAGAGTCAAAGGCTCATTCTTCTCTTTACGTTTTGTGAACGAAACACAGTAACAATTCCTCAAACTTTAGTCTAATGCTCGAGAGTGTAGAATAGACCAAAAGAATTTGCAGATTCCATTTTTTGATGTACCATTGACGGTCTCACACATAGTTCTATCCTTGAACTCTCAAATGCATTCAACCGAGTATATTGCGGACGTTCATTGAGTTAAGGTAACAAAACTTGTCTCAGCTCTTTCTATTGTTACCTTAGAGGTTTGTTCTAATCGTTTATTCCTAGGTAGTAATCGTTTATTGTTCTACTAGTATCCTTTAAAGCTCTAGTACTATCGATTATTGCTTTAGTATTTTTTGCTTTACCTTCATTCGAATTAATAGGTTCTGCAATCTTAACTTACTAAAATCCGCCCTGTTTAGAATTTATCTATTAGTTTGGATTATGTTTAGAAAATTTCAAAATCTGGTAGGAATCAAAAAACTGTCTAAAGTCAAAATATGTTTTTATTATAGACTACCATTTTTTGCAAGTTCTATTTTAACTTAAATGGTATTTGCGATACCTTGAAGGCATCTGCGAATCATTTACTTTAAAACGATTGTACAAACAAAAATCAGTAATGGTATTTGTAAGATGTTGACTATGCGAATCATTAGTCGATTTTGATATACTATAATGAAACCATAAAGTAAAGTTGCAGACTCTTATATCTCACCTTCTAGATTCGATTTTTTGATCAAAAAAGCATGAGCAATTAATAGTCAAAACCGAGATAAAAAAACGTGATCAAATATAGGACAAAAACATGATCAAAAGAAGTAATCAAATATTCGATTTTAATATTATTAAACGAAGCCATCAAGCAAACCATTTTTTGGTTTTGATATTTGGTATAAATACGTGGATTAAATATTGGTCAATTTCTTTTTTATTATTTAAACAAGAGTTGCAAATTTTAAAAATTCTGGAGATTGTTTATCTAATTTTTTTATCATGAAAATTAATAAAATAGGATTTGAATTTTTTTATAAATTCCACATATTATTTAAAGTTAATTTTAAAAGTGAAATTATTCTGATAAAGTGTGTTAACTGCTTTCACATATTTAGTAACAAAGAGACATCGAAGCAGATTCATGACACACTTATGGAAGATCAGGTTCCTGTGAACACTAGTCTACCTGTTGCTGATTTACCTTTTGATGGTTTACCTATTGATCAGACTAATGAGACGACACGTCAGAACTTGTTCGGACAAGGTCTTCATTCAGTCACTGGTCAAAGCACTACAGCGCAACTGGCTAATGTAGATGTTTCAGTACATGTGCTTCAATCAGTTCCAACACTGGGACCACTGCCTTCAATGGCAAAGGGTTCAAATCGTGGTAGCTGAAGTTTGTCAAAGAGGATCAGCCATACCTCCCTCTGGGTAACACAGACAAACTGTTGTTTAATATTGTGGAAGCATGGAAACATTGTAACTACTTGTCTAAAGACTGAATCTTAAATTACCTTGAGAACAAGCTCTTCAAAGTCTATTGTGATTACAAAACGTCTAAGACGTTGTGGACAGTTCTGAAAAAAAGTACAGGGTTGAAGATGTTGGCTATCAGTATACAGTGTGGCAAAGTTTCGGAATTTCACAATGGTGGATTCGAAACCGGTAATTAAACAGGTGGAAGCTTTTTAGTTGATCTGTCAAGAGGTTGAATCTGAGGGTATGTCACTCTGTGAACCCTTCATAGTAAACACCATAATTGAGAAGCTTCCATTAGGCTGGCATGACTTCAAGAACAGCCTGAAGTATAAGCGAAAGAAGATGAGTCTTGAGATCTTCTCAACATGTTACAAACAGAAGAAAGAAACCATGGGTCTCTTTCTAAGTCCAATGTCCTGCACCATGACGTCCACATGGTTGAGTACAAACACAAAGGAAAAGGCAAAGCAGTTGACACGTCTTCCTTGAAACCTACTTCTTCGACGAGTTTCAAGATGGAGAGTAAGCCCACTGAACAAAAAAAGTTCAAAGGGAAGTGTCACACTGTAGAAAATTAGGCCATAAATCTGATGAGTGTCAGAACAAGCCCGAAAACAAAGGAAAAAAGAACGACCAAGTGAATCTGACAAAAGAGCGTCTCCGCGCAGTGGTTACTGAACTTAACATGTTCCAACAAAACAACCCAAGAGAATTGGGCTACGAGTCCAACCAGACAGGGCATTGTTCAGCACTTATACCCTGAGTCCACGAGATCACGACAAATGGCAAATGAATCTAAGTCAAATGTCCTGGGAATAGGCATCGTGGTACTTAAGTTTACCTTTGGGAAAGAAGTAACCCTCAAGAATGTGAGACATTGCCCTAATATGACAAAAAAACTCAATTTCCGCAACTTTCATGGATGATGATGGCTTCAGAATCAAGTACATTGGAGGTACAATGATTTTGACAAAGTTTGGGGGTGTATGTGGGCAAAGCATACAAGAAGAACGAAATTCTCAAGATGTGTGTTCAAGCTGTCCTTCGTAAGGGATTAGACGTCTCTGCTGCTGCTTCTACCTCCACTGTTGCTGTTTCTAATGCTACAGATAATAATGTTGTTGCTAATAATGTTATTGTTTCTTCTACTTCTTCTGATGTAGTTTCTAACGTTTCAATGAATAAGAACGAATTTGTTTATTTTGTTGAGTCTCATAAACAATTAGATTATGTTAACTATAAGTCTATTCAAAGACTAATGAACTTGAAACTAATACCAAAAAGCAAAACAAGCAAAGAAAAAATGTGAAGTGTGTTCACAAGCAAAACTCACTAAAAAGCCATCACCCCATGTTTAAAGAACAACTGAACCTCTAGGATTAATTCACACAGATGTGTGATTTAAAATTTGTGCCGACTAGAGGCAAAAAGTAATTTGTAACAGTCATTGATGATCACACAAAATACTTTTATGTACATCTATTACATAGCAAAGATCAAGCCTTAGAAAGATTCAAGGAATACAAACGAGAAGTTGAAAATCAACTTAGCAGCAGTATCAAAATAGTCCGAAGTGTTAGAGGATGTGAATGTGATGGACCTTTTAATGCATTTTGCAAAGAAAATTGCATTATACATCAAATAACAGGTCAATATTCACCATAATTAATGGAATTACTGAAAGAAAAAAATCAAACTCTCAAAGAGATGATGAATGCAATGTTGCAAGAATCTGGTTTATCCTAGAATATTTGGAGGGAAGCATTGCTTACCACAGATTACAACCTCAACAAAATTCCACACAAAGTAACCAGGAAGACTCCCTATGAGCTTTGAAAAGTATCAGCACCTTCGTATAAATACCTCTAAATGTGGGGGTGCTTAGCAAAAGTGGCAGTACCACATCCTAAAAATGTCACAATCGGAACAAAAACTGTTGATTGTGTTTTTTCTCGGATACACACATAACAGTTCTACCTATAGGTTCCTGGTTATTAAATCAGAGATATCTGATATCCATGTCAACACGATAATGGAATCAAGAAATGTGTTTTCCTTTGAACACGTGTTTCCATATAAGGATAAACAAAATCCAAAGAGAACTCGTGAAGAAAGAGATGACACGAATCATGAGCCTAGTACATCTGGAATTTCTCAATCTAACATAGAAGATCAACAAGATGAACCTACACGCAGCAAAAGTGCTCGCCAGGAAAAATCTTACGGTAATGATTTTTTGATAATTTTTCTTGTAGAAAATGAACCAAGAAATTTTGCTGAAGTCATGTCTAAACCCAACGTTTCTTCCTGGAAAGAAGTTGTCTACAGTGAGATGGACTCTATTATGCAAAGTCATACTTATGAGTTAACTGATCTCCCTAGGGTTTAAAGCACTTGGATGCAAATAGATTTTCAAAACAAATTTGAAAACCGCTGGCTCAATAGACAAGCACAAGGCTAGACTTGTGGTGCAAGGATTCAGAAAAAAAAGAAGGTCTGGACTTCTTTGACACATATCCTCCTAACGAGAATAACCTCCATCATAATGCTGATATCAATCGCAGCATTAAGAGACTTGGAGATTCATCAAATGGATGTAAATACTGTTTTTCTAAATGGAGAATTAGAAGAGGAGATCTACATGAAACAACATGAAGGGTTTGTTGTTCCAGGAAAGAACACAAAGTTTGTCGACTTGTTAAGTCATTGTATGGTCTTAAACAAGCTCCAAAGCAATGGCATGAAAAATTTGACAATGTGATGATGTCAAATGGTTTCAAAATAAATGAGTGTGACAAATGTATCTACATTAAACAAACTAAAAATGCATATGTATTGCTCTGTTTATATGTAGATGACATGCTTATTATTTGAAGCAACAAGGATATAATCCAACAAACTAAGAACTTACTCAATAGTAAGTTTGAAATGAAAGAAATGGATCTTGCTGATGTAATCTTAGGGATTAAAATCACACGAGCCTCGGATGGAATTATTCTGTCACAAGATCACTATGCTAAAAAGATTCTTGAACGATTCGAGAACTATATAAGTGGTTCGGTAAAAACCATGTAGACTCTCAACTTCACATGACCAAAAACTCAGGTAAAGAAATGTCACAGGTAGAGTAGACAAAAGTAATAGGAAGTCTTATGCACTTAACTAATTGTACTAGACCTAATCTAGCACATGCAGTTAATGTACTAAGTCGTTACACAAGCACATAAACATTAGAAATCCATAACTAGAGTACTGAATTACTTACAATACACAAAAGTTATGGGTTGCACTATGATAGAGAACCTCAAGTATTGGAAGGATGCAGTGACCTAACTGGATTTCTGATCCCAAAAACTCAAAATCTACAAGTGGATATGTTTTTACCCTAGGAGGTGCAGCAGTATCTTGGAAATCTTCCATACAAACTCTGTTAGCTTGATCCACCATGGAGTGGGAGTTTATTGGTTTAGGTATAGCAGAAGAAGAAGCAGAATGGCTTCAAAAATTTTCAGAAGATATTCCTATGTGAGAGAAACATGTGTCGGCACTATGTATTCACTGTGATTGTCAATCGGCTATGGCCTGAGCAAAAAATAATCTCTATAACAGAAAATCTCGTCATATAAGGAGACGACATAAAACTATTAGACATTTAATCTCAAGTGGTGTTATCACAATAGATTACATTAAGTCAGCTGACAATCTAGCATATCCTTTTACCAAAGGATTATCTCAAGATCAAGTAGTAACATCATCAAGAGGAATAGGTTTAAAGCCTATGACCTAAGAAGATGTTTGGTGGGAACCCTGCCTACATGCTTGGAGCTCCCAAGAAGTAGGTTCAAAGGGACAACTAAATCAGACAATATCTTCAGAGTGCACTGTGAGCATTACGACGCTACTTAGTTCCTAAAAATGATAAACAATGCAACTTGTTGAAAGTTGAGAATAAGTATTAAATTTTTAATGATTTGATTCTAATATTTGGTTAATAAGTGAAGTATTACAGGTTACTTATGAACATCCAAAAGTTTGGCAAATCACCTAGTGAGTGTGAAATAAAAGCTCTTTCAATGAGAAAGGTTATACTTTCCGAGTTCACTCATTAAAAACGAGGCAAATTTTAAGCCCAAAATGAACACAATAGAGAACTTATTTCTATTAAAAAGTGAGATGGGTAATATTTGTTGTCTAGATTTACAATAGAGAACTTATTCTGTCTAGTTTATAGGATAAGTCTAGTCACTAGAGTCTATCGAGTCGTTAGTCATATATCTAGAGTCATTTCTATTCATGTGGGGGATGGTTGGGCAAGCAATTTTTTTTATTAAAGCCAGTAGGCTTAATGGATTAAATCTTGATCTTAAGTGAATGAGAAATAGAAATTGGACTTATAAATCCAATAACTTAAGTTATGCAAAAGTTCCACATTGCTTAAGACAAATGTTCTCCTTGTGTTTATATAGAGAAGCACTCACATGCTTGCTTAGAGATCATGGAAGAGAGAAGAGAGACACCCACACGCTCGCGCTGTCGCCGCCGCCGTGCTGTCCTGGGACCAAATTTTTTGAACCTGCTTAGACCATGTTCAAAATGTGAACAACTTCAGCTTCCTCTCCAAGTCTTTCTCGCTTATAAAACAGAGTCAAAAATTCTTTCTTCTCTTTAGGCTTTCTGAATGAAACACATCAACAATTCCTCAAACTTTTAGTCTAAAGTTCGAGAGTGTAGAATATACCAAAAGAGTTTAAAGATTCCGTCCATTGGTGTACCATCGATGATCTCGCACTCAGATCTATCATGAGACTCTCAAACGCATTCAACCAAATACACTGCAGACGTTTATTGAGTAAAGGTAATGAGACTTGTCTCAACTCGGTGTATTGTTACCTTAGAGTTTTGTTCTAATTGTTTATTCCTAAAGTAGTAATCGTTTGTTTTTTTACTAGTATCGTTTAAAACTCTAGTACTATTGATTACTTTTTTAGTATTTTTACTTTACTTTCATTCCAGTTTATATGTTTTACATTTAATATTATCAGACATTACAACAGAGCCGTCTCCCGAAATTCTCCAGTAAAGACTCTCAACTCCATCAGAGCTCCGAACATTTAAAATCAAAAACTTGATAAGTTGATAAGAAGGTTTTTCTCGGTCTAAGCTATCAAATCATTGAGGTAAGTAGTTAAGTAAGTGGATGTTGAACCAATACTTAGAGAATGCATGCAAACAACCTATCTGGATACATATTTCTAGTTCAGCAGCCTACCAATCTGCCACNCATGATCAATCAAGAACAGAGAAATTAACATAAAACAGAGCACAAACTATCAAATAAGATAAACAATGGAATTTAAAATGAATCTAGAGGATAGGGAATTGTTGATCGGCGGATAACTCACCGATCCAACAACGCCAAGCTATATAAAGCGAACTCTAAACCGGGATAAGC
>OVBA01009748.1:0-10053 GCA_900406435.1 Lepidium aucheri | reverse complement strand
TTATCCAAGCCAGAGAAATTAATTTTTTGCCAAAGGTTAGCTGAGTTTAGATGTAACACCCCAAAACGTTACACTTAATTTCCTACACATCTTAGTAAGACTTGGGCGGGTCTTACACTTAACCATTTTAAGTTTCATATTTTACTAAGTCAAAATTCAATTTTTAACGAGATGTGACAAGCCCAAACATTCATAAATAAATATTGTTTCATTCTTATTCAACTAAAATCAAGGTTCGAACATAAACTCAAACTTAAACGATAACTTAACGAAATCCAAATCAGTTCTAGCATCAAGTTCAATTTTAAATAACACAAATAAAACCCCAAATTCCATCCCTNAATCAAATAAACCAAAGAACAATCACGATCTAGGTTAACACATCGATTAACTTAACTACCCGGGTTACTTCCGGATCAGCTAAGTAATCCTTTCCATTCAATTCATCATTCTTATCATTCACAAACACCGAACCCTTGGTTCTATATCACATACACCGAACCCTTGGTTCTATATCACAAACACCTAACCCTTGGTTCTATATCACATACAAACTCGCAAGTTCTCATATCACTTTCACAATTTCGATCCTAAGATCCGTCCTTTCATATTCAACCATTCAACCTAACCATTCTAGGGTTCCATTCAACCTATCACCAAACACATATTCTAGGTCAAACCTCACGGTCACGAACTCACCTATGCCTTAGCTTCCTTTTCGATTTCTTTTTGCACTATGAGTTTCGATTTTCCCTTTCCAACAAAACCCTTAACTCAATTCAGCCTCTAACTTGTTCTCACAAGATCGATCTTGCTCTCTTTCTCTTTTCGTATTTTCTCTCTCTAGCTTTTAGGTTTGTTTTTGCGGATTCTAACTTATGGAGGTTTAAGGTTCCTATTTATACTTCTAATCCTTAACCCTAATCCTTTTCCTACTCTCTTTTCCAAATGGGCCAAACTTAAACCTTTCTTAATTCAAACTTTTTAATTCCTTTTGGCCCATGCCACTTTAACCTTTTTCCCTTTGGTCCATAAGGCTATTTATGTCCTTTCATCACTTAGCTTGCTTAAAACCAAGCACAACATGTCCGAACCTAAGAAATTCATGTTCAAATTCGGTTTGATCATGTTCGAACCACTCTAAGCTCTCCGATCCAATCGTTTTCATCCGATCTGGACATTGCTGTCCGAACCGGCCGCGCGTGTCCGATCCACGCGGTTTGTGCGGTCCGTTCTGACAGTTTCTGTCCGATCCGACCAAACTGTCCGATCCGACCACTCTTGTCCGATCCGACCAAGCTGTGACCAAGCTGTCCGATCCGACCAATCCTGTCCGAACCGACCGTGGTGTCCGATCCGACCAATCTTGTCTGAACTGACCGGTTCGGTCCGAATTTTTCCAAACCTGTCCTAAATTCCTTCCTTAGCCTATTTTCCATGGTTTTACTTGCTCTTTCTCATTCCTTAGGCTTCCAATGTCTTTCCTTAACTCGACTAAACCAAATATCCTTGTTTGGTTTGTCTATTCGTACCACACTCACGTACCACACCTTGTGTATTTGCGGATTTACCGAGTGTGGGTATTACATTAGAGGTCCTAATGGTTATTGTGGTATCATTGCAAATTGTGTTTTGGTTAATGCTCCTAATATAGGTAGTTTAAAATCGCATGATCATCATGTTCTACTACAGAACTTGCTTCCAGCTGCCTTGAGAGGGTTGTTACCTAATGGACCTAGGATTGCCATAAATAGATTATGTAGTTACTTCAATAGATTGTGTCACCGTATCATTAACCCTGAGAGAGTGATATCAATGGAGAATGAGTTTGTGGAAAAAATGTGTCAACTGGAACGGTTCTTCCCTCAATCTCTCTTTGATATCATGTTCCACCTTCCAATACATCTATCAAAAGAGGCATGATTGGATGAATGCATTAGATAAAATATATGTATTGTTTGCATTGATGTTTTACTAATGGTAATATATCTTTACTTAGTTATAGGTACATGAAAACATTCAAGAGTTATGTGAAGAACCATGCAAGGCCAGAAGCATGGATGGCTGAGGGCTATTTATCTAGAGAATGCATTGGATTTTGTTTGGAGTTCCTTAAGGATCCAATACTAGTGTAAGAAACAATTAATCGTAATGGAGATATTGAGGATGATAAAGAGGTTGTCGAAGGTAAACCAGCGCAGAAGGGTGAAGAGATAAGACTTTCAGATAAAGAAAGAGACATAGCACATCGATATGTGCTCATGAACATGGCAGCCACGGATCCATACGTTGAGTAAGAGGTTAACTTTCAGTTTCAGCAATTAGGGACTCAAATTTTAGCTATGTAACTGTTGTTCATTATGAAAAGGTGTCATGGCATCCACGGCTCCGGTGCTTAGTAGTAGAAGCGTTTGAGGTTGGTCATGTTCCAACTTCTTGGGATCATCTCTCCGAACATCATCGCAAGTTTGTAGACCCCAGGTTTTACTATTTTCGAAATGATATATGGGCCTTCCCAGTTACCACCAAGTTCCCTGCATTTAGTTCAAAATGAGGTTGCCTTTTGCGAATCTTTGTTGCCTGACCTTCTTGTTGTAATACTTAGCCACGTGTTGTTGGTGCTGCTGAATCCTAAGTCGCGTCATGTCAGGGACTTCTTCGAGATCGTCAAGTTTGTCATAGAATTTTTGATTATTGAGTTCTTCATTGAGTGTGAACACCTGTCGGCATATACTCTCGACATTTACCTCGGCTCGGACCATGGCCTTGATTCCGTGTGACAGGGAGAATGGTGTTAAGCTCATTGCCCTTCGGGGCGTCGTTCGGTATGACCACAGAATGACGTCAAGTTCGTCGGACCATTGTCCCTTCTTTTCATCAAGGCATTTTTAAGGCCTTCGATGATTATTTTGTTTGTTACCTTGGCCTGCCCGTTTCCTTGTGGATTTCCAGGGTGCTTTTGCTAAGGCACATTTTCTAGTGCGCGAAAAACCCCTCAAATTTTACGAGGTGAATTGCGACCCATTATCAGTAATAATCTCATAGGGTAGTCCATAACGACAAATAATAATATTCTAGACAAATTTTTGTATGTCAGCATCCTGGATCTTGGCGAGGGAATCAGCCTCGACCCACTTGGTGAAGTAGTCCGTGATGGCGAGGAGAAAATGTTTTTGCCTTGACGCAGGGAGACGTACCAATATGTCCATGGCCCAACGCATAAATGGGTATGGTACTACTGACGAGGTGAGTTCCTCAGCTGGTGCATGTATGAGCGGTACGTGCCTCAGGCATTTTTCCCATGATTTAGCATATTTTTCGCAGTCAGCGATCATGGTTCGCCAATAGTATCCTAGACTTTGTACTTTATGGACAAGCGTTTATCTTCCCGAGTGATTGCCACATGCTCCTTCGTGAACTTCAGCTATGATGCGCTGGGCCTCTTTGTTGTTGATACAACTAAGTAATATCCCGTTAGCCCCTCATCGATACAAATTTCCATTTATCTCTGTGTATAGGGCGCTTTTGGCTTTGAGTCTCTGAGCACCCCATTTATCCGAGGGTGCCTTGCCGTTTGTGATGTACGCTTTGATTTCTGTTCTCTAATCCGTCCCGCTCCTATTGACGCTCTCTTGCAAGTCTTCGGACATGTCGGCTTAGCCACCTTCGCTGGTGTTTGCTTCGACCTTTTCAATAGCAAGACATTGATCCTTGGTCTGTTTGATGCTTGGGTACTCAATACAATCGACAGGAATGACTCTACATTACGTAGGATTGATCATGGAGGCCAGAGCTGCTAAGGCATCGGCCGAAGTATTATCGCCGCACAGGATTTTGACGAGCTCAAATGTAGAGAATTCTTTGGCGATATCTTTGACTAATATTAAATATGCGGCCATCCTTTTGCACTTAGCTACATATTCTCCGTTATGCTGGTTGGCAACGAGTTAGAATCTACCAGGGCCAGTATGTGTTGCACGCCAAGTCTTTTTGTGAGACGTAGAGCAGCGAGTAAGGCCTCATATTCGGCTTCATTATTTGATGCCGAGAAAGAAAGCCAAAATAATTGCTCTAGAATCTCCCCTGTTGGAAACTCAAGGCAGATATCGATGCCCGAACCGTGACAAGACGCTGAGTCATTGGCATATAAAGTCCATATGTTTGTTTGTTCTGGTGTAGTTTCATTTTGCAGTGTTGGGGCCAGTTTGATGATGAAGTCTACCAACACCTGAGACTTTGTGCTGGTTTGTCCTTATACTCGATATCATATTCACTTAGTTCGACATCCCAATTAGTTAATCGCCCAGTCTGGCTGGGGCTGTGTAACGGGTCTCTGCTTCGTCCAAAGCCTTGCTCACATAAAAGATAGGTCTCTACTCGCTGCGTTCTTCTTTGACAAGTACTCCACTGACCACGGTGACGATGACCGCGATGTACAAGTATAAGATCTCTGGCCTAGCTAAGAATTGAGCCATGGTTAAATATGTTTTCAGTTGCTGGAAAGCTTCTTCACAGTCCTTATCCCAAGTGAAGTGCTTATTCTCTCGTAGGAGTTGGTAAAATGGTAAGCACCAATCCGTTGAGCATGACACAAAACGATTTGAGTGCAGCAATCTACCCCGTCAATCTTTGCACTTCTCTTGTTTTTTTTTGGGGAAGGCATGTCCAGAACCCCGGCTATCTGCTTGGGGTTTGCTCTTATCCCTCTCTGAGATATGATGTAGCCGAGGAACTCCCCGGAAGTGATGCTGAAAGTGCTTTTAGATGGTTTGAGCTTTATCTGATAGGTGTTAAGGACGTCGAAGAATTTGGTGAGGTCGATGACATTGGTCTTGGCTTTCTGAGACTTATGTGGCAATACCACCGCAAGGAGTAGAGTGAGTCCACCAGCAAGAATTAATTGTTGGTGATAGACAGACCGGTAAAACAGCAATAGACGAGCGTGTTGTTAATGTAAACTTCCATTGTCTCCACGAGCTGTCATGCAAACATTTTATTCACGAACCTCTAGTAGGTGGCTTTGACATTTTTGAGTCCAAACAGACCTTGTAACAATAAGTACCGCAGTCTGTGATAAAGCTGGTTTTTTCCTGGTTGGCTGCGTTCATTTTTATATGGTTGTAGCCCGAGAAAACGTCCATAAAGGAAATCAGCTTGTTTCCTGCCGTTGACTCAACGAGCCGATCAATGTGCTGTAGTGGGAAGCTATCCTTTTGGCAAGCTTTGTTTAGGTCGGTGAAATCCACGCAAACTCGCCAGTTGCCACTTTTTATTCTGACAATGATAGGGTTAGCCAACCTTGACTTCGGTGATAAGCCCACCTTGGTCAGGCGGTCTACTTCATCGTTTACCGCCTGGGAGTATTCTGGTCCGAGCTTTCTTCTCTTATACTTGACCGGCTTGTATGTAGGGTCGAGCTCATGGGTGATTATTTTTTGGGTCTATCCCCGGCATGTCTTCAGTACTCCATGTGAATGTTGATAGATTATTGCCGAGGAAGGAGATTAACTCTTCGTGTAAAGTCGTGGATAACTCGCAACCAATTTTGACACTTCGATCTGGTTTGTTTGCATCCAGCCCGATTAATTCTATTGTTTCCTTTCTATGATTATCCTGTAGTATATTCTAAGGGAGGTCCCCTGTGATCCCTTCACTTGGAATCATGCAAGAGCGTCCGACTGATTTTCTGAATTTGTGTTCAGTAATAAAACATGTTCTGGCCATCCATCGATTTCTGCAAAGCGTATAGATTCCTTGGTCGGTTGGGAATTTAACACATAAGTGGTAAATTGACACCACTTCCTTCATTACATTGGTTTCGGGGGTTCCCAGGATCATATTGTAAATGGTGGATTGGTCAACAACGAGGAACTTGACCCATCTGGTCATCCCGGCTAAAAGGATTGGAAGTTTAACTGTGTCGTCGGTCAGCAGCAAATTTCCATCAAATCCAGTGAGTGGTTGGGCCGTCATTGTGAACTCTGTTTCCTCGTACAGGATCGCGAGTTTGTGTAACGCTTCCTTGAAGATCAGGTTCACCATGCTCCCAGTATCAACGAGGATGTGTGTCACGTCGCAGTTTGCTATCCATAGAGTGACAATAACGGGGTTATCATGTGAGTGTTGGACCCCTTTGGCGTTGGCCTCAGAGAAATTGATGACTTCCGTAGGCGGGGTGGTTTGTACAAGGGCGCAGAGTGAAGTCGAGCGTTTTTCTTTGGCTTTTTCACAGACTGTTTTAGCTTCGCGCTCATGGATCTTTATTGCTCGTACTGAGTCCTTTCCTTCCTTAGGCTCCCCATGATCATTACCATTGTTCGGGGAGGAGGTGGTGTGAGTTCCTCGTGATCTGTGCATTTTGGCGTTGATTCTTCATCATCTATTATATCATCGGCACAACTTTGTGACCTTTACCTTCTAGATGAACCGCAATCTCGGTGCGATAACTCGGGTTTGCAGAATTTGACCTCGCCTCTCTCGGCTTTGCTAATAGCAATTCTTTTAGTCGAAAACACTGGGACATTGCGTGTCCTGTTTGTTTATGGTAGTCGCAATAAGAGTTTTTGTCCCGCAATGCGTCTCTATACCATTTGTTGGCTGGGATCCAAGGCCGCTGAGATTTATTGTTGCCGGTGTCAACCGCGCATGTGGATACTTGTTTTCCTTTGTTGTTTTTGTACCCCCGATCGTTGTGTTGGCGTGGTTTGTGGTACTCTTCGTACGCTGGTTCTCTAGTTGCTTCCTTTGTTACCGGGGTTCGGCTTTTGTATCTCTTTAATTTTGCCCCATGTCCTCTTCTATTTCTGCGAACACCGCCCTGCGGTGGAGGGCATCTTCCAGGGATAGAGGGCATTGCAACCTGAAGTCAGCTATAAGCTTTGAGTCATAGTATAGGGCTTCTCTTAGCATATGGATGTTGGCTTTGTCGGTTATTGTGATTCAAGATGCTACCTCTCGGAAACATCCGAGGAAGGATCAAAGGGATTCTATGGGACCCTGTACCACAGCTTGAAGATTCACTGCCGAGGCATTTTGCTGCATAAACACTGAATAGAGCCAGAGGAAGGCCTCGGCGAGTAGTTGAAAGCTGCCAATTGAATATTGATCGAGCTTGTAAAACTATTCCATCGCATCATCTGTTAAATTTTCAATGAATAATTGACAATAGCCTACGTCCTTTTCTTCAGTGGGGATCTCGTCCTTCCCATAGCGAGATTAAATGCTTTAAAAAACTTTTTGGGGTCGGACTTTCCATCAAACATGGGGCACGACTTTCAAGTCAGGATAAAATGGAGTGCTTGTATGTTGTTTGGTGAATGGAGTGTTTTGTATTTCAGAAAGTACATGTGCTATCTCTGGGGCCGAACTCTAAGATCGGCGCATTTGAGCTATCATATTGCTCACCTTGGTCCTTAACGCCCGTATCTCAACGTTTGTTGGGTCATCAAGTTCAGGCGTTAGGAGTGTCGATGACTTGTACGCGCCCATGTGACTTTTGTTCTGATGAGGCTCAGAAGGACTGTCGAATAGTTGCCTTTGTAGACGAGGTGGAGATTGAGGACATCTAGTGGCGGCAACGTCTCCGCTCAGCTTGGCTTGCAATTGGGCCACCATCTCGGAGGTGTGTTCAGACCTATCAGTTGCCTTCTCCATTCGTTCAATCATAGCGAAGAGCGAATCTGCTACGCATTGAACCCTTTATGCGCTTAACGTTATGTCATTATTATTTTCCTGCTTGGTTCCATGTGTGGCATCGGTTTGTTGTATAGGTGTTGGCGTTGTTGGGGACGCTTTCGGGGCCGGTGGACCGAGTTTTTGTCCAGGAGGGATTTTTTTGTTCCTTGCCGATGAGCTATGGTCGGTCATTTTTGTTACTCGGTTGTTACAAATCTTTGTTATAGCCTCTCTTGAGCGCTAATTGTTTGTACTCACTTTGGTACAGTACTTTTGAGTATAAGCCAAAGATTTTGATCGTTTTAAGTAACCAAAAACATCGACTAGAATGTAACGAGGCGAATTCATGTATTTATTATTAAGTAAAAATGGTGAGTTCCGAGCTCGGCTTGGTACAAAAGTTTACGACTGTTCTAGAATATAATCCAGGTGAACAGTACTTGTTATTCTCTGCCCCCACTGCCAACGATTCTTCTCCCTTTTTATAGGGGAATGTCGTACATTTTAGAGGTGGTGACCTCATTGGGCATGGGCCCTGCCCATGGATCCAACTCCAAACGGGTCAAAGACGATGACCCAAATCCAAAGCACTCTTGGACCTGTCGATTTTACCTGGTGGACCGAGTGAGTTGGGTAACCCTCAACACTTAAGCTGCTGATGACTTCTTCGAATGCTTTCTCTGCCTTATGTAAGCTCTGAATGGCTTATCATGACCATTGTTGCGGCCATTTTCTTTTCATGTAGACCACCATGCAAATCTAAACATGTTACAACATTAAGAAACAAATTACAAAGAAGCAGATGCACTTACATTGTAATTTTGGTAGCTAGAATCGCGGAAAACGGCCAAAATATACTATAATTTTTTTGTCGAGCCGATTCTTACATGAATTTCATGGTCGAATTAAAATCTTAATTTTATGTTTCACAGTTGAAAATTAAAAAAAAACTACATGAACTCTCTAATTGTGGTCAATTTCTATATTGACCGTTAATACCGTCAATCAACCATTAAGTAGACATGTGTATGGTCAATTTAAGCGACACGTGTATGGCCAGATTTTTTAAAAAAATAAAAATAAAAACAAAAAAAATCGAAAAAAAAACGAAAAAATCGAAAAAATTCAAAAAAATCGTAAAAAATACAAAAAAAAATCAAAAAATTTTTTTTTTGGAAAAGTGCGAAAAAATAAAAGAAAAAATTTAGTTTTTTTCAAAAAATATATAGATACAATAAATTAAAAAAAAATTAAAAATAAAAACTTGATAAAAAGTTACAAAAATAGAATATGATATTAAAATTTTTAAAAAATTCATAAATAAATTAAACACAACCCAGTACAACTTACCAAACCGAAAAATAAACACGATATTTAACCAAAAAATATATCTAATTACAACCCAACTACAATCATAATCCATCCAATTTGAAAAATCTTTAACTCTAAATGTGCTCCTGACACTGGGTGTTTCAAGAAATTCATTTATATTACATGTTTTATCAACTCATTTATGTAGATGTTTGATCAACTCATTTCGATGTCTTTTCCTTTTTAACTTCTTGAATGTCAATTTTCAAAGTTTTAAACAAAAGATTTATTAAGATGTCAAAATTTTATGATGAATCATATACATAGATGAGTTGATAAAACATGTATATAAATGAATTGCTTGAGGCACCTAGTGTCAGGAGCACCTTTAGAGTTAAAGATTTTTCGAATCGGATGAATTATGATTGTAGTTGGGTTGTAATTAGATATATATTTTGGTTAGATATCTCGTTTATTTGTCGGTTGGGTAAGTTGTACTCGTTTTATTTAATTTATTTATGAATTTTCAAAAAAAATTAATATTATATTCTATTTCCCTAGCTTTTAATCAATTTTTTATTTTTAAAATTTTTAAATTTATTATATATATATATATATATTTGAAAAAAAAACTAAATTTTTTCTTTTATTTTTTCGTACTTTTCCTATTTTTTTGAAAAAATTCGATATTTTTTGAATTTTTTTTTTGAATTTTTTTTTTTGGTTTTTATTTATTTTTTTTAAAAAAAATCTGGTCATACACGTGTCGCTTAAATCGACCGTACATATGTCTACTTAACAGCTGACTGACGGTATTAACGGTCAATGTAAAAATTAACCATAATTAAAGAATTCATATAGTTTTCTTTAATTTTCAAACACCAAATTAAAATTTAGAACGGGTTTAAAAATTCATTAACAAATCGGTACTTCAGTAAAAGTTCATTAAGATTTTGGCTTTTTTCTCTATATATAACAGACACGACAAAAAACCGTTTGAAAAATGAGTTGACAAAATTAATAAGACGTCAAAATTTTATGATGAAACACCTACATAAATGAGTTGAC
>OVBA01009747.1:0-10054 GCA_900406435.1 Lepidium aucheri | reverse complement strand
AAGGTACTAATGCCAATAGTACAGATTATAGCATTGTGTAAAAAAAAATTAATAGCAAAATAAAAATATTATGCATTTAAATAATAGCACTTAAACTCAGTTATTATTTATGATGTCATGGCATTTTAGAAAAAAACATATACGACATTTAAAACTTGCTATGATAGTGTCGAGTACAATAGCACTAAAACTGAATTGTAGTTATCTTATTGCAAAGGCGATAATAATATCAGATTAAAAAAGCTATCATATATGACCTATTACAGCTTCCTCAAAAAACANTACAGCTTCCTCAAAAAACGCCATCGTAGGTCAAAAATCTACTATAGCTGCCGATAACATAGCATTAGTGATAACGCTATGAAAGGCATATAATAGCATATTTTTAGTGCTATGTATGTTATATTATGTTGTAGTGAGAGAATGATAAAATAGAAAATTTGGTCGAAAAAGTGGTGGAAAAGAGAGAAAACTCGTTTATGAATGTGAATGGAGGTGAGGGATTATTTGTGGAAAAGATAATTAAGCATAAGGACAAGAAAACTTATCATAGCCACACCATCGAAAAAAACCAATCGACCTTGAGGTCGACCAATCTTCTATTTGTTCTGGGTGGTTGGAGCATCAGACGCATACTCTCGACCTTGAGGTCGAGTGTGTTATTTTTTGTGTGTCCTTTGGTGCTTTCATTGGGTTGGGTTCATCAACCAAATGGTCGAGTATTGTTGCACCTGCATCATTTGCAATACGTCCCATCGGGTAGCTCCTTTTGACCACAAGGTCGAGCCTCCTCACTCCCGCAACTTTATGCATGTACCATCGAGTGCTCTCCATGGACCGGATGGTTGATCCATAACCTTCCCACAATGTTGCAGTACGTACATAAACCCTTGTCTCTCAACCCGATGACCGAGCTTGGTGCTTCATGCGGTCTTCATTCCCATACTATCGACCATTCTCGGTCGGTCTTGTGCTCGAATTTCCCAAACTTGTTGCATTCCAAAACCATGGATCAACCTCCACTAGTCGACTATGCGGTTGATCTCCTCCACTTAGACTCATCCTTTTTATCCCAAATTCAAACATTCAATACCATTTGAAGACCATTCTCAACCTGACTTAAAATAAACACAAAGCACAATATCAAAATAAAGAGAAATAAAAGCTATATACAAGGATACCATGGGATTGCCTACCAAGTGCGCTTATTTTATGTCTCAAGCTCGAAGTTGTCAACCGCTTTTTATACGGTTTGAGGATCAGAAGTGGAATCTTCTCCATATTCACGTCCTGAGTTAGCTAAGTAGGCTTTGATCCTTTTGCCATTTACAGTAAATTCCTCTCCTGAAGGATTTTGAAGTACAACGGTTCCATAAGATCTAACTTCCTTCATCTCAAATGGTCCAGACAATCTTGATTTCAACTATCCTGGGAATATCTTCAACAATGAATTAAACAACAACACCTTATCCCCTTCTTTGAACTCTCTCCTCACAATCTTTTTCTCATAAAAAGCTTTTGCTTTCTCATTGTAGATTTTGGATCTCTCATACGCATCACAACAAATCTCATCTAAGTCTTCCAACTGAATCAACCGTCTTTCTGATGTTGATTTGAGATCAAAGTTTAAAAACTTAGTAGCCTAGATGGCTTCAAGCTCCACAGGAAAGTGACAAGCTTTCCCATACAAGATGTTGAAAGGTTTAGTCCCCAATGGCGTTTTAAATGTTGTCTGGTAAGCCCATAGAGCGTCATCCAACTTGCTAGACCAATCTTTTGGTGCTTTTTTGCAGTCTACCTCAAGATTTCCTTGATTTGGAAATTAGAAGTCTCCACTTGCCCCGAAGTTTGTCGATGGTAAGGGGTGGCCACTTTGTGCTTAACACCATACTTCTTCATGAGACTCTCAAAAACCTTGTTGATAAAGTGACTACCTCCATCACTTATCACAATCCTTGGTACACCAAACCTTTGAAATATGTTGGTCTTGAAAATTTTTACCACTACCTTAGCATCATTTGTAGGACTAGCAATAATTCTACCCATTTAGACACATAGTCCACAACGACCAAAATGTAGACATTTCCATGAGAAGAAAGAAACGGTCCCATGAAGTCTATACCCCAAACATCAAAAACCTCATCCTCTAATATGAAATTATGTGACATCTCTTGTCTTTTTCCAATGTTTACTTGGCTTTGACAATCATCACACTTGCAAATGAACTCTTGAGCGTCTTTGAACATGGCTGGCCATCAAAATCTAGCTTTTAATACCCTTGTGTCTGTCTTGAATGTAGCAAGATGTCCTCTATAACTAAAACCATGGCAATGAAGAAGGATTCCTTGAACTTCTTCTTCCGGGATGCAACACCAAAAAAATCTATCCTTGCCTTGGCTATATAAGTAAGGCTCATCCCAATAATATCGTCTCACCTCTTTGAAGACTTCTTCCTATCATACCCATCAAGATTAATTGTTTCTGCTCCACAAGAAAGATAATTCACAAAATCTGCATATGAAGGACAAATTTTCTTTAACTTTAATGTGGCAGCTACTCCTTCACATCAAGTTGGTAGCTTGAACTGTTGAATGAATAGAACATGTTCTTCTCTAAGAGAGTCTTCAATCCTCATCAATGTGCAGCCTTGAGAGATGATCCACAACACCATTCTCTGTACCCTTCTTATCAATGATCTCCACATCAAACTTTTGTAGCAACAATACCCATCTCAACAACTTTTGTTTTGCATCCTTCTTTTTCATTAAGTACTTCAAGGCTGAATAATTTGTGTACACAATCACCTTGGAACAATCTAGGTAAGGTCGAAATTTCTCAAAAGCAAAGACCCTGGCTAGGAACTCCATCTTGGTTATAGCATACTTGACTTGGGCGTCATGAGAGTTCTACTTGCGTAGTAGATTACATGAAACTTCTTATCCTTCCATTGGCCCAACACATCCCCAACCGCATAATCACTAGCATCACACATTATCTCAAAAGGGAGACCCCAATCAGATGCTTGAATTATATGTGCACTCACCAAGGCTTATTTAAGCTGCAAGAAAGCTTTATTACATTCCTCATTATATTCCTCATCGAAGGTAAAGCAACATCCTTGCAAACAAGGCTTGTCAATGGCCTAACACTTTTTGAGAAATCCTTGATGAATCTTTTATAAAACCCAGCATGATCCAAGAAAATATGAATCCCCCAGACTATGGTATGTGGTGCCAAGCTTGCCATAACCTCAATATTTTCCTTACCAACCTCAATACCCTCATCTGAAATCTGATGCCCTAGAACAATCTCATCACTTACCATGAAATGGCACTTTTCTCAATTAAGAACCAAGTTTGTATCTTCACATCTTTGCAAGACCCTGCACAAATTAGACAGACAAGCGATGTCTGTCACCTATACCACAACAAGAAGTATCACATTCTATTTCAAAAGTTTTATCAAAGTTTTGGAAGTACCAAAGCCGGTGCATGAGTGAAGCGTTCTCTAAGCTGTTAAAATGTAGTTTCTTGAACTGATCCCCATTTAAATGCCACATCCTTCTTGATCACAGAATTTAGAGGTGCAGTTGTGGTGCTAAAATCCTTGAAAATTCGCCTATAGAAGCTAGCTAATCAATGGAAGCTTCTAACATATCCAATGGTTGTAGGTGTTGGCCATTCTTGTATAGATTTGATCTTCTCTTGATCAACTTATAGACCCTGAGAGCTTACAAAAAACCTTAAGA
The DNA here is from genome assembly GCA_900406435.1 of Lepidium aucheri. Taxonomy (NCBI): domain Eukaryota; kingdom Viridiplantae; phylum Streptophyta; class Magnoliopsida; order Brassicales; family Brassicaceae; genus Lepidium; species Lepidium aucheri. The sequence goes on along the minus strand of OVBA01009747.1, from coordinate 6,306 downwards.
AAACTAGCTCATTAGTGCAAAAGGTGCACTTCTTAAAGTTTCCATAAAGACCTTCTTTTTGAAGTGTCTCTAGTACTAACTCAAGGTGCCTCACATGATCATCAAAACATTTGCTGTATATTAAAATATCATCAAAGTAAACAACAACAAATTTACTAATGTAGGCTCGTAGTACCTCATTCATGAACCTCATGTTGGTTAAGCCGAATGGCATGACTAGCCACTCATAGAGACCTTGCTTCGTCATGAATGCAGTCTTCACTCATCCCCTTCTTTCATTCGGACTTGATGGTAGCTACTCCTTAAATCCACTTTGCTCAATATGGTTGCTCCATGTAGCTCATACAACATGTCATCTAGACGTGGAATATGGTGTCTATATTTGATGGTGATGTTGTTGATGGCTCTACAATCTACACACATCCCCCATGATCCATCTTTCTTGGGCACTAATAAAACTGGTACAGCACACGGACTCAAGCTTTCTCTAATGTATCCTTTAGCTATCAAGTCTTGAATCCGTTTCTCCAACTCTCTTGTCTCCACTGGGTTCATTTGGTAGGCTGGTCTATTTGGAAATGCAGCTCCAACAACTAAGTCAATTTGATGCTCTATGCCTCTAATAGGTGGTAATCCAACTGTATTTCTTCAGAGAAAACATCTTTGAACCTGTCCAACAAAGAAGTAATTTCTGGTGGAAGTACTATCTCTTTGGAATCTGTGAGCATCACAATTTTGAATACCATTAGTAGTACTGTTTGCTTATGATTTCTAGCCTTACAAATGGCACTAAGATTGATGTAAAGGTTAGTTTTACTTGCCTTGTACTCAGCAGCATATTTAGATTACATTTCATTTATCTGTTGTGGTGATAATGGAGCAAGCTGAAAATTACGCTTGTTGTAAGTGAATGATTGAGTGTTTGTGCGGCCATTATGGGTAACTTCTCTATCAAACTGCCATGAACGTCCCAACGGTAGGTGGCCTACCTGCATTAGCTCCACATCACATACAACTATATCTTGATACTTCCCAATGTTAAAAGGGATTGTGACTTGCTCGTTTATTTTTATTTCAGTGTTGGAATCCAGCCATATTAATAGGTATGGTTTTGGGTAATTGCTTGTCTTGAGACCTAGCTTATCAACCATAGTTTTGCTAGCAGCATTAGTACAAGAACCATCATTAATGATCATACTACATACCTTGTTTTGTAATGTACAGTGAGTGAGGAATAGATTCTCTCTTTGCATGGTTGCTGGTTCACTTAGAGCACTCAAAGCTCTACACACTACTAACATGTCGCATGTTTCTGGAATGCTACTTCCTCTTCAGAATATGTTGCCTCCATCTCATCTTGAGACTCATAATCTTCTTCAGGTGTAATGATCATCATTCGTTGGTTTTGGCAGTCTCTTGCATAGTGTCCCCTGCCTTGACATTTGAAATAAGTTATATCTCTTGTAGAAGGATTAGAAGACTTAACTATTTCTGGTTTTGACATTTTGGTATTGTCAAAGGCGGTTTTCTTGGCCTTTAAATTGGTTTCTATGGCTTTCCCTTTTTCATTGGCCTTAGGTGGTGAATTACTCCATGAGTTGTTGGTTCTAGAACGAGTGGCAGATGTTGTCTTGCGCTTAATGTCTTGTTCAGCTTGTACAGACACATGTAAAAGCTCATTCATGTCATGGCATGGTTGTCTCTCCACCTTTCTGGCTATTCTTTCTTGTAATCTATCGATGAAATGGCCATAAGAACCTCCTCATCTTCATCTAGAGACAACCGGTTTCTTAGCTCTTCAAACTCCTCAAAATACTCTTTCACACTCCTATGCTTTTGTGACAATTGTCTGAAATGCTTTTGCATCTCTCTATGATAATGTGGTGGCACAAACCTCTTGAGGAAATTTCACTTCATTGCGGCCCAAGTGGTTATAGATGGCCGATTGTTTCTCCTGCTATCTTGAACAACTCTTTCCCACCATGATAAGGCATGATCTGTGAGTTGAGCTAAAGCTAGAGTAATCTTCTTGGAGTTGTTGTACTCATAGTAATCGAAGATATATTCCATTCTCCTCTCGCATTCTAGGTAGGCTTAAGGGTTGATTCGATCTGCAAAAGTAGGAGCTGTTAGTTTCAAATCTTTGCTAGTTTGTCGGTTTACCTCAACTTGATTGTTGTCTCTTCTTCTACCAAAACATGGCTCTTCTTCCACATCTTCGTCTTCAGCATTTTGTCTCTTCTTATGCCAAAATGTGGCTCTTCTTTCACATCTTCTTCTTCAGCATTTTCTTCATCATTTTGCTCATGTTTATCATTCCTCTCATTGCTATCTTCTCTAGGAATCTCTAGCCTTCCTACACGAGCATCTATGCAGCCAATCTGAGCAGCTAGATATTTTTCATGGATTCTATAGCTTGTAGTAGAGCAGCGTTGGGGTTTGGTGTGTCTCCAGCCATTGTTTATGACATGTGCTAACACTTAAAAAACGATCAAATGCCTTAGGAAATTTTACAATAGTTAAACTAGCCTAACAAAGTTTAAATTAGATTAATTGGATTGAAATGGGTTCAAATCTGAATTTTAACCTTAACAAAATGAAACCAAGCGAATTCTAATTAGATCACGGTTTAATTCAAGTCACTAAACCAATCTACTCAAAATTTTAAAGTTTTCGAAAATGGGACAGAAGATAAACCAAATTTGGAAAGTGCGATTTGTGATCACCAAAATGGAGACAAGCAATATTTAGAATCTAAATGAATGTCTAAGGTATTAAATGAGTTCTGCTATGGGTATGGGCGATAGTTTTACTTCTAGGTTTGGAGAATGATCACGATGAAATCCTAGATAAACTTGACAAGAACTTCCAACAGTCGGATTACGGGTTATGCAGGGTTGTGTGTGGTCCGTAAGTGTCCTTCTTCTCTTTTTTTCTTTTCTTTTCGGTTTTCTGAAACAAAAACAAGATTGAAGTATCAAATTTTTTTGTATATATAGTTTTTATAAGATTGAAAAAAAACAAATGAAACAGCAATTTGTTTATGGTTTTCAATTTGTAGGAAGTAAAAACAATAGAAAGACAAATAACAAAAGATATGGAGTGAATTCACTTGGATTGGAGCTTTGGCTCTAATACCAAATTGATGTAAGAACCAGTAGTGATTCTCACAAATGGTAGGCGGCTTCAAGAGATTGGACTCAATAGAAACCAAAAAAACTCAAGGGTGGATGATGGGAATTGACTAGCTGGACTCAAGTCTCTCTCTAGGCAATTTGGTGGGTTAAATGGAGTTCAAGATGGATCGATTGACGCCACACAAGTGATGGAGGAACTTGTGATAAGTCAGAACCTAGAGTCACCTTGATATCACTCACAAGGAAAGACTAGAATTCAAAGTTTTTAACTCTTTCTCGGTTGAGAAGAAGAAATATGATTTCTATTGATTCAAAAAGTGTGTTAAAAAGCTGCATATGAGTAACCTTTTATAATGTTTCATGGCAGCTAGAGAATATCCCTTACAATGAACGAGATTACTCAAAAATTAAAGAAAAAGATTACATCTTAATGCCTCCAACAACTAATACAAAATATGGAAAGGAAATTGAAAGTTCAACCTGCAAAAGAACAAACCAGAGTATAATTGAAATACTTACCTTAGCATGGTTTTGGTAAGTCTTAGATGTTCTTAAGTTGTTCCCTTAAGTGGCTGAATTGATGACAACACCATTTGACCTTCAAGTATCGTCATTTGGGCTCTAATGCATCCATCTTTAAGTTTGGCCTCTCCTTCTTCAATTCCTTTTGTTAATAAGCTTTGTATGGACTTGTTAAATATCTCTCTAAGCCTGTTGGTGCCTGCTCTTGTCTTGGGCAGATCCTTCATGATAGTTACGTCTTGTTCAGTTAACAACTCTTCTATAGTTTTGCTAGAGTTGATTTCCTCATCACCAAATCAACTCAAAATAAAAGCAATTAAACAAGATAATGATCAAGCAAATAACAGGTATAAACAAGTGAATGTTCTTAGGAAGGGCAATGATCTAAGATATGGAAATTAACCAATGATGCAACAAGGTACAATAATGAGTAGCCTAGAACATGAATCACTAAGCTAGATCAACCCACTCTCATGACATTGATTTCTATGTAAATCATGATAAATTACTAAAATATCATTCTCAAACCAATAAACCAACAAGCATTAAAATCTGGTTCATTAAGCTCATTAATCCCCTAGACATCATCTCTCGAAGGCCTAGAAGAAAAGCTCTGTATAGCTCATTGGGGAACTTCATCAAACACCACTCAGGCAATGATTTTTCTAACATCTATTTTCAAGTGATCAAGTTGAATATAGTATTAAAACTACCTTAATAGAAGAAATAGAACAACATAAGCATTAATTATCAACAACCCAGCCCTAGATCTACCTGACCTTCAACCATCCTAATGACTACTCACACATAGTGCTAAAAGCAAACAAAGCAAATGATGAAATGATAAACATAATGAGCTAATAAGAGATTAGGGAAAAGAGATTTCTCAATAATCTTCAAGGAAGATGATCCAGAAGTCTTCAATCTTTCTCTCAGACTCTATCAATGTGTTCTTGACAAAAACTTAGAAAAACTTAGGGAAATTAAAAGGTAAATCGAATAATAAACTCTCTTTAAATTTTGCTCGAAATTATATTATTTATACCCTAAGATTAAGGTTTTAAAATTACTAATGAAAAGGTCTGAGTTGAACAGGGAAAAACCGGGTCGGACCATAAAACTCGTGTCAGTCAGGTCTTCATCGAGCTAGTGGTGTCGATCAAATAGTCAAGGAAGAGTTGTCTGCAGGAGAAGAATCGCGTGCTGGTACCGTTGGCTGTGTGCAGATCGTGCATATGGTCGATGGGTGGATCGCAGAAGCTTGCATGCTGATCGGGCTTTATCACACGTCTCTCATCGGGTCGTTGGTTGATGGTGCACGTTTCAGACTATTTGGAAGCCAATGATCCGGGGTCGACCTGCCCAAGTTGAGTTGAGGGTCGATCAAGGGTATTCTTGTGATTTGTTTGTATGCGATCCGGATCGATCATGGACCATGACCGAGTGGTCGATGGTTGGAACGCATGCATTCTTCTTCATGGATTGGTCTATCGGCCTCCAAGAGTCAACCTAATGGTCAAAGCTGCACGTCCTGAACCTTCCCCTTGTGCGTTCTCCTCCATTTTTCTCGTCAGGTCGCATGTATCAATCCCTTGGTCAAGGATGCATTGCCTGTGTGTTGGCTTGTCGAACCATCGACCATGTGTGATCGATCAAATGGTGGATCCACGACCAAACTTCCTACCTCTTCATTTTTCTGGACCAATTCTAATCCCAATGCATGAGTGCTTTACTGCATGATCTCAAATCCTCCAAGTTTAGCTCCAATTCACCTAAAATTACTCAAAAATAACCAAATATGAAAATGGAAGACCTAAGGACTCTAATTCATGAATTATACCCAACATGATCTAGAATGAATCTAAACGCAACTTAAATGGATGATAATGATGCAAAATGATAGTGAAAAATAGCATAACATTTACATATATCAATATGGATGGGCAAGAACAATAACACCAAAATTGTAGATTATTCTAATGCGAATTAGGCCGGTGATAGGAATGATTGGAAGTCCACGACGGGCTAGTGTACATTCATTGGAGGAAATTTGGTGATTTGGAAGACCAAGAGCAAAAGGTTGTATCTTGTTCTAGTGTCCAAGCCGAGTACTGAGCAATGAGAAAGCTTACAAATGAATTGACATGGTTGAAAGCTCTCCTCATAGATTTTGGCATTGAATCATCTAAGCCAATCACTATGCATTGTAATAACCAAGCTGCAATCCATGTAGAAACTAACTTCGTGTTTCATGAGAGGACAATGCACATTGAGTTAAATTGCCCCAAAGTTCTTGAGAAGATAGAAAAAGTAACTCTTCCATGTTACACTAAAAGTGAAGATTAATTGGCAGGCATCTTCACCAAAGCTGTGAGTCTCAAAGTTTGTGATCACATCTACAACAAGATTGGACTCCTGGATCTCACAAGACCTTAATCAAAGGTCTCCTTTCCAGGGAATTGCGTACTCAACCCTTCCGCTCAATATCTCTTAATACTAGCAGGAAATACCATATGCAAGTGCAGTTGAGAGTTAATGTATGCAATGGTGGATTCAAGGTCTGATTTATCTTTCAGTGTTGGTTTAGTTGATAAATCGGTTTTTCCGTCTAAGCTATCAAATCATCATAGGGTGGTGGTAAGTAAGT
>OVBA01009746.1:0-10056 GCA_900406435.1 Lepidium aucheri | reverse complement strand
AGAGTGAAAAGGGCCCTAGACCATAAAACACAGAAAAAATACAACGATATACACAAGAGGAGTTTAGGGTACTTACCTTAGCGAAAAATGGACCATCCAGCAGGATCCATGTCCATGTTGTCATCGTTTTGAGTCTGGTCTCGGCGTTGGTGCTGTAAGGGAATGATGCTGAGCCCAAAGAATCTAAGAAATTGTACCCCTGTGGCAGCGTAAACTGTTCTGAGCGCGAACCAAACTGATCAATAACACCAGACTCAGGTGGCTGTGTGTATGGCTGAGATGTTGAACTAAACACACTATAACCACTGTACCCTGCTTGCGGTGTGAGGTGCTGTGAGGTCGAGCCTTGATTGTCTATCCAAGGAAGACCTGTCTGGAGCGTGAGCTGCTGGGGCTGCACATCCTGATGTGGTCGTGGCTCAAGACTCCGAGTGCGCTCTCTACTCGAGTGACTAGTGGACAGCCGTCTGCGTTGTCTAGGCGGTTTTGGACTATGCTCTAGATTAAGCTTTAGATTAAGCTCTAGATTAAGCTCTAGATTAAGCTCTGGTGTCCTCTCACTCCGCTGCTGAGGCTCTTGAGTAGAATTAAGATCGAACGCATGAATTTCTGGCATTGAGTCCCTTGCTGAGATTTGAGACGGCGTTTTGTGCTCATACGAAGATGCTCTGTGTTGCTGCATCGGAGGCGAGTGTTCTGAGGGTTGCCGCGGTATGGAGACCGAGTGTCTAGGTGGTTGAGGCGTTGGTTCTCTAATCTCTCTAGTAGGAGTCTCTTGCCTTCTTCTAGAGCTTTGTCCGAGGGAGATTATGCTAAGCTTGTCTATTACACTTTTCAACTTGTTAGTTTGCCATCTGCTCAGTTTCGACAAAAGACTAATGCGTTTATGTGCTTCTTGCAATCCCTTCGGCATCCTTGGGTCTTCATAATCTTCGAAATAATAGCACTCTGGCTCGCCAAGAGCCTGCCCTAGAGCTTCCGGTTTCTGTTGTTGTGTAATCCTAGCTACCTGCGGTTGAGTGATAAGATCCCCTGGAGGCATGAATGAGATGTTGTTGCGTAGTCTAAGTGCAGTGATATCTGGGTTTGGGAGTAGAATTGTCGAGTCTGCTGCATGAGCAGGCTCTCTGAATCTGTAGAACCAAGTCCCTCTTCCTGACGCCTTCTGCAAAACCTTGTGTTTAGCCAAATATGGAATGTCGATCCACTTGTGTTTAATTGGTTTCGATTTGATCTGTGCACTGCAAGCTTCCAGAATCCTAGTGACAATTCCTCCTACGCAGATTTTGGAGTTGCTCGTTGGTGGCAAAGCTGATGCCCACTTTTTATACTTGATAAACTGCTCCATCAATGCTTTCGTAAACCCATTGTTATTCAGATTTCCAACCAGTTTCATCCTGTAGTCATGGGTCGAAGAATTGATAAAATCCTTGAGAGCCAAGTCAATCATATCTAGGTTGGTGGTGCGTACATTCCCTGATTCATACCGAGCAAAGCAAGTGTGTGCAATTACTATGTGGAAGTAACGAATCGTAGGGTTCCTTATTCTCGTGCTCCTGCTCGACTTAGCTATTTACGGTGCTGGAGATGCAATCAACTGCCAAATGTAATTAGTCTCTTCTCTGTCAAAGCTAGTATCTAATCCTCTGGATGGAGTGAGACCAAAAAGCTCCTCAAACTGTGTTGCAGAGAATGAGTAATTGGCACCATTGACCTTGAATATCAGAGCACCAAATCCTTCCGATGATCGAAGTCGGTTTTCATTAGCTGCATAGGTCTGTAGCTTAACAGACGCTAGGAATTGAATGATCTAATTTTTGTAACCAGGACGAGAGCTTGAAACAAAATCTGTTAATCCACAATTTCTCAGCATTTGATCAACGTGTTTAGCGATACCTAACCGTACCATGCTCTCCTTATGTAAATAGTGTGTTCCTACAAATTCCAACCTTCTTAGTGCCCTTAGTGCCTCGTTGTAACTTGGGTCGTAGGTTGTTTCTTTGTCGGCGTGATTTCCAATCAGATCGTCACTCTCACTTGAGCTGCTGTGTTCGTCGACAATTCTATCTGGTTGCTCAGGTTCAACCATGGTTTCTTTACTGCGTCTTGTAGTTGTCCTACAAAGTAATGGTTGTGGTGGCGATGAATCTGAATCCTCTTCAACATCTATAGGTGAATGTGCCCTTGAACGTATTTGGCGATGTTGCAATGAGTCTTCTCTCGACCTCCTCATTCTGTAAGCTCAAACCGCAAGCAAAACCCAACAAGAACTCAAGCTGTGTAGCAGAACTCAAACCGTGAAGGCGCGTGTAGACGAGGCTCGAACTGGGAGGACAAATCGAAGCGTGAAGCAGGTTAATTGCGTAACGGCGACGCATGGGGTGCGTGGCGGCGTCGCGTGGAGAAAACAATATTGCAAAACTCAAACCGTGAAGAGAAGCTTGAACAAGATCTGAGTGTGAAGACAGCGGCGCGTTGGAGAAAGACACTCGAACGGTTCTCGAGATTGAATGCTGTGAAGTGTGATGCGTGACGGCGTGTAAGCTTGATGTTGATGGAGAAATCCGATCCAAGACTCACACGAAATCTGTTGACCTTCTCCAAGACTCGAGCAGCACGTGAAGTGTTCGAATTGGGCAAGAAACTCAAACCGCAAACACACTCAAACCATGGCTAAAGACTCGAACCGTGGCTAATGACTTGGCCTAGGGCTTGAGCTTGGTTTATACCTGAGGACAAAGACCATCAACAAAGTACATGAAGGTAAGTAATAAGTGAGATCGGATGTGAAGAAAATGGAAGATAAATTGAATGTTCATAAAAAGAAAGAAGAGATGGTGAGTGTTGGCATGGTGGAATGAAGATGATGTTGGGAAAGAGGAGACAATGTGTGTGGTATGCAGACAACCAACCACACTCGAGTTTCCACCACAAATTTTTTTTTTTGAACGTAAACTGGTGCTTCTGTTCCTGTAACAGGCTAAAACAATCATAGTGATAGAAAAGAAAAATTCAAAAACGGAAAATCTTAATTAATTATTCACAAGGATATCATGGGATTGCCTCCCAAGTGCGCTTGTTTAAAGTCACTGAGCTTGACTTTCACACCCTTCAGAGGTGAGTTGGTTCATCGAGAGAAATAGAGGTTCTCTCAGGAATGGATTCATCAGCTAGGTATAGCTTAACCCACTGCCCATTTATAGTGAAATCACTGTCATCTTTGTTGATCAGGGTGATAGCTCCGTAAGGTAACACTTCCTTGACTCGGAATAGATCAGACCATCTCGACTTTAGTTTCCCAGGGAATAATTTAAGTCTGGAGTTAAACAAAAGCACTTGATCACCATGTGTGATCTTCTTGAGTGCAATTTTCTTGTCGTGGAAGGCTTTTGTCCGCTCCTTGTACAACTTCGAGCTCTCATAGACTTCAAGTCTGTCCTCTTCTAACTCGTGTACATTCAAAAGTCTTTTCTCTTGAGCAGTCTTGAGATCAAAGTTAATGAACCGCGTAGTCCAAACTGCTTTGTACTCTATCGCAACCGGCAGATGACATGATTTCCCATACAACAGCTCGAATAGAGTTCTTCCAATCAGCGTCTTGAAAGCCGTTCTATATGCCAACAATGCGTCATCTAACTTTACTGCCCAATCTCGTGTTGACACACCCACAACTCGAGATAAAATAGCCTTGATTTGCTTGTTTGACACCTCCACCTATCCACTGGTTTGTGGATGATAGGGCGTCGCCACCTTATGCTTAATTCCATTCTTCTTCAACAGATTCTCGAACACCTTATTGATGAAGTGTGAGCCTCCATTACTGATCACAACTCGAGGCACTCCAAATCGAGGGAAAATGATGCTCTTGAATAGCTTGACGACGATGTTAGCATCATTTGTTGAACTCGCTACAGCTTCCACCCACTTTGAGATGTAGTCTACTGCAACTAGAATATAGTGATTCCCATGAGACGGTGGGTTGAACGGGCCCATGAAATCAATTCCCCAACAGTCAAATACTTTGACTTCCAGAATTGGGTTCTATGGCATTTCCTTTCTCCTGCTGATATTACCCATTCTTTGACATGGATCACACTTGGAGATGAAATCTTGAGTATCCTTGAACACGGTCGGCCACCATAACCCTGATTGAAAAATCTTCTGAACAGTCTTGAATATGGCAAAATGTCCACCGTATACTGACCCATGGCAATGCTCCAGAACTCCTTGAACTTCTTCCTCTGCTATGCACCTCCTGAATAGACCATCTGCTCCCTTCTTGTATAAGTATGGCTCATCCCAGAAGTAGAGATTGACATCCTTGAAAAAATTCTTCCTCTGATACGCATCTAAACACTAAGGCACCTCTCCTACAACCAAGTAGTTGACCAAGTCTGCATACCAAGGTAGATTAGAACCAGCAAACCTCTTGCCAATCTGAAAACAATGTTCTTCTGCTCCTAGAGTCATGAGCTGCTCTTCTGGCATTGAATCATCAATATGGATCGAGTCTTCAATCATCATATGTGACAAGTGATCTGCCACTCCATTCTCTACTCCGGGTTTGTCGACTATCTCCATGTCAAACTCTTGCAGCAATATCCATCTCAGTAATCTCGGCTTAGCGTCCTTTTTCCTCATCAAATACTTCAGTGTTGCGTGGTCTGTATGGATTATCACTTTAGACCCCACCAGATATAATCTGAACTTCTCAAATGCAAACACCACAGCAAGAAGTTCCTTCTCTGTGGTTGCGTATTTGATTTGGGCGTCATCAAGAGTCCTGCTGGCATAGTTTATCACATTCAACTTCTTATTCTTTTTCTGTCCCAAGACTGCTCCAACGGCAAAGTCACTTGCGTCGCACATGATCTCGAATGGAAGAGTCCAGTCTAGAGCTTGGACTATTGGAGCTGTGATCAATGCTTCTTTGATTTTCAAGAATGCTTCGGACACTCAGGACTGAAATTAAACTCGACCTCTTTCCATAATAAGCTGGTCAGAGGCCTTGCAATTTTGGAGAAGTCCTTGATGAACCTTCTGTAAAATCCAGCATGACCCAGAAAGCTTCGAATATCTTTCACTGTCTTGGGAGGCTGCAATTGAGTCATAACTTCAACCTTTGCCTTATCAACTTCGATACCTTTCTTATACACCCTGTGCCCCAAAACTATTCCTTCTTGAACCATAAAGTGGCACTTTTCCCAGTTGAGCAAAAGGTTGGTCTCCACACACTTGCTAAGCACCCTGCACAAATTCGACAAACAGGAGGAGTAGGAAGAACCATAGACAGAAAAATCGTCCATGAATACTTCAACTACATCCTCGATCAAATCTGAGAAAATAGAAGTCATACAGCGCTGAAAAGTAGCAGTAGCATTGTACAAACCAAATGGCATACACTTGTAAGCGAAAGTGCTATAAGGGCAAGTAAAAGTAGTCTTTTCCCTATCATCCGGGTGTATTGGGATCTGAAAGAACACGCTATACCCATCAAGGAAGCAATAATACTTTTTACCAGACAATCATTCAACCATCTGATCAATAAACGACAAAGGGAAATGAACTTTCCTAGTTGAGGAGTTCAGCTTCCTATAGTCTATACACATCCTATGCCCCTTATGATTCTAGTGGGTATCAATTCATCTTTGTTGTTTTTAACACATTAATACCCCCTTTCTTAGGAACACTGTGCACAGGTGAAACCCACTTACTATCAAAAATTCAAAAGATAACATCAGCATCTAGCAACTTAAGTATTTCTTTATTCACAACTTCTTTAAGGTTAGGGTTCAGTCTCCTCTGGGGCTCTACACTAGAATGAGATTCATCCTCTAGTTTTATCCTATGGGTGCAAAAGTTCGGAGATATTCCTCTAATATCATGAAGGATATATCCTATAGCCTTCCTAAAACGTTTAAGCTCAGTCAATAGCATGCTTAATTCATCATCACCCAAAACATCATTGACAATCACAAGATAAGTGGAATTGGAGCATAGAAAAGCGTACTTTAGCCCTGCAGGAAGTGGTTTTAATTCCACTTTGGGTGCTTGCAGTTCAGACCAGTCATCAGTGACTGCAGGTGTAGTGCATTCGAGTGCTTGCAGTTCGAGTCTTGGAGTTGAATTTGGTGCTAATACACTCGAGTAAAAACTCTCCTTAGAACGTGTTTCATCCAGTTCTTCAATAACCACTGAATACAGTAGCTTCCCATAGTACTTAGCTTCTACACTCAAGTACCCCTCAGCGGCTAGCTTAGTCAATGCAATTTGTAGTTGGTCTTCAGCTGCCAACTTCTCTAAAAGCTTATCAGCCAATGCGTCCATTTCTTGAACTGAGAATACCTGACCCTCAATTGTTGGTTTCTTAATCGCACCGTTGATGTTGAATTTCATCTTGAGATATGGACCAAGATTTAGCTCGATAACCCCATTCCTTACATCAATTAGCGCACCTACGGTAGCTAAGAAAGGTCTTCCAAACAGCAGGGGGTCTTTAGGCTCTTCTTCCATTTCTAGAACGACGAAGTCTGTTGGTATCTCAACTCCTCCCACCTTCACTGGAAGGTCTTCTAAAATACCATGCGGGATTCTCACTGATCTATCTGCTAGAACCAACGAGATCTTGCAAGGTTTGTAGTCAACAAAACCTAACCTTGTTGCAACTGAAAAAGGCATAAGGCCGATTGAGGCGCCAAGATCGCAGAGACACTTGCTGAATGACAGAAATTAAAGCGAGCAGGGAATTGTGAATGTTCCAGGATCACCAAGCTTTTTTGGCACTACCTTCCTCTGGATTATAGCACTGATCTCATGCGTCAACACTACCATTCCCTCTACTTCTTGAGTCCTCTCCTTAACCGCTTCTTTCAGAAATTTTTGGTAAGGAGGTATCAGCATGAACGCATCTAAGATAGGAATCTTCACCTCGATATCCTTCATCTGCTCGTCAAAAAGGGCTTTATATTTCTCCGTCAAATCCTTCTTGAACCTTTGAGGGAAAGGCAGTTGGGGTTTGTAAGGTGGTGGAACAAAAGGGTTGCTCTTTTGTTGAACTGTTGCAGGTGGTTGTGTATCTGAAACACTGGGTTTTGGTTCAATATGATCCGATGTATCTGGCTTAGCTTCAGGCGTGGAATCTTCAGCAGACTGTGGCTTAGGAACAGCTCCAGCTCGATTTTCGTGTTCGAGTATCTTGTCTGCAGTGGAAGTTTCCGTCTGACCAACGATGTGAGAATCCTCCCCCTCCTGAAACTTATTGTCCTCAGTATCCTTGGAATCTTCTGCTCGAATTAGCAGCTCGCGTCCACTTCGCAGAGTGATAGCGTTGGTGTGATACTATTTCGGATTGGGAACTGCTTTCCCTGGAAGTTGTCCAGTCGTCTTCACAGAAAAAGATGATGCTTGCTGACTCTCCACATACTTAAGTCTTGCGTTCAGTGTCTCAAACTTGCAATTGAGATCATTTTGTGAGGCGTCAATCTTGGAATGCACCTCAGTAAAGTTCTGCGTGATTTCAGTAGCTGACGCTTTCTGTCCTTTAAGTATCTCTTGTAGCAAAGTTAGAACTTCAGGTGGTTGTGTTGCAGTTGCTGGAGCTTGCGCTTCATACCCAGGAGGCACGGTCGGAGTTTGCTGGTAACTCTGGTGATATGGCTGCTTAGGGGCAAAAATATTTGGTGTGAACATTCTTGGGTTTAGGTGGGTAGACCTGGTCTTGGGGATTTGCTACGTTGGTACTCCGATATGAGAGGTTGGGGTGTTGCTTGTAGTTGTTGTACTGCTTGTAACCACCACCTTGATTTTGTAGATAGCTAATCTCCGCAACCTGATCATCCTCCTCGTCTTGAAGATGTTCATCACTAGTCATAAAGTGAACATGTTTCTGTTGCACCAGCAACATCTTGTCAATTTTCTCGTTCAGGGTCTTCAGCTCCTTCCTACTGACTGTGTCTGTATCCACTGTACTACGGATGGTCCTATCGTAGTCCTCATTATAATGCCCATCTACTTGTGCTATATTCTCAACTAATTCCCAACCTTCTTCCACATCCTTGTTTAGGAAATTTCTGTTGCTGGCAGTATCCAGGAGCCTTTGGATGTTAGGATGAGCACCTCTGTAAAGGTTGCTAAGAAATGTTTTTGGAGCGTAACCATGATGGGGGCATTGGGTTTGATAAGTTTTGTAGCGCTCCCATGCTTCAGCAAAAGTTTCATGGTTATGTTGTGTGAAGCTCGATATAGCACTCCTGAGCTTTGCAGTGCGAGAGTTCGAGAAGAACTTGCTCAGAAAAGCAGTTTTGCAGTCAGTCCAAGAAGTAATAGATCCTTGTGGTATATGTTTCTCCCAAATGCGGGCTTTATCTCCGAGTGAGAATGGAAATAGCCTAAGTTTAAATGCGTCCTCACTGACACCATTAAGCCTTTGCAGACCACAAATGCGCTCAAACTCGTCCAAGTGATCAAGAGAGTCTTCAGAGGGTAGTCCATGAAACTTCCTATTCTGGATCATGGAGATGAGACTGCTCTTGATTTCGAAGTTATTGTTTGAAATAGCTGGAGGCACGATTCCATGTCTCTGGGTAATGAGTGCTTGGTGCATCTCCAGCTCCGATTATTCTAGGCCTCCTCTGTCAAGGTCCATCCACAGGAGGTGGGTCGGTATGCTCAGGTGGAATTTGGTGTGTTTGCGAGTTTGCTGGGGGATTCATTTCAGCTGGATCTTCTGGTGCAGTTTCTAGTTGGTGTTTCTTTGCTCTCAACTCGCGTGGCAGTTGGTCAATAGTGTCAAGATGTTGGAGTAGGTTATGACTCCCCTGTGAACATGTCTGCATACAATACGTGAACTCAACTCAAACAGTAGGTTGTAGCGAACTCACTGAACGTTGCAGTCACCTGAAACAGAGACAAAAGATAGTATCACAAGTGAGTAAGTAACAAGAAACAAAAAGAACTTGAGCTTAGAAAGTTTACAATCCTAAATGCAACTAGCAGAAACCCATTTGGCAACGACACCAATTTGATAATAGAATTTTATTGTGTTTTTCAAATCCTATTACACTAAAGTGTCGGTGTAGTATAACAGGTGTCAATCCAACTGGGTGTGTAGTTATCACTCAGAATGCAGTAAACTATCCTAATTCAAGCCAATCAAAGTTTGGTTTGTCTAACAACCTAGGTCGTACTTAAAACAAAAATGAATAGATCAATCAACGACAATAAAGAAATTAAAACGAAACAATAAGCAGGAATGTGAAAAATGAGTTTAACGCAAGGTAAGAAAACAGGTTTCTGAGGAGTGAGCATCACAGATCAGCATGACTCTTAGACCAACTAGGCGCTTGACAACACTCAATAAAGCTAATCTCTAGGCAACAAGAACGATAACAATGAATCCACTCTCGTGGCAAACAAATTCGAGTTGACTACTAACAGACCCTATCCCCATAGGCATTTTATAATCTACCCAGGATGAATGATCAACCCACTTAGAGCTAATTCACACCTCGGACATTTGATCCCTCGAGCCGAGTGTGTAAATCCCTGAAGTCGTTCAGTCAGATGCTCTATCAAACACCGATCAGATGGTAGAACGTCTTAAAACAAGCTCTAGTTGATCAAAATAGAGCTAACAATTAACACACCAAAACAGAAGAGATCCTAACAATTCTAACCTCAAGCAACCTAGAAAACCTAAGCTTCACGCCGATCTAGCTCCTCCTCAAGAGCCCTATGTAAATACTCGAGATTCATTAAATTAACGCTAAATACAAAATTCATATTTGCCAACATAGATCTAACAATCGAATGAGAATTGAAATCAACACTGAACGTAAAAACTGAATTGCATAAAAACGTAAAACTCAAATCAGATTTGTTCTGGAATTACAAAGAGCTAATGTCTGCTCACTCATGAAAANCCAGTAAGAAAAAGGCCCAATCTTCAGTGGATCTTGAAGCCAAGCTCGATCTAGACGCTGATCAGGTCCATAATCAGAAACCTTGCGTCTCAAGATAGGACACTCGAACTGCAGCTCCAGTGCAACAAGGGTAGTT
>OVBA01009745.1:0-10057 GCA_900406435.1 Lepidium aucheri | reverse complement strand
ATATATATATATATGAAATTATAACGTGTTGCTTGAATTATGAATGTGAGACAGGAACTACTTTGAGCCAAACAATTAGAAACTTTGTACTACAGAACTCCTATATTTTATTATGCCTGATCAACAAAACAATAATACAAAAATAAGCTCCAATTTTTGTTTTTACAGCAATAGCTTTCCAATTTTTCAAAAGTGTAAATTTGTTTTCAGTTTTAGAAAATTGTGGGAAAAAGGAAACTTAAATTTGATTTCTTTTGCTTTTGCTTGGACCCCTATATTTTAAAATATGTCATAATGTGAGATTTGTGGGAGTTAAGAAGAGTAGAAGACATAAGATAGTATATATGGTTCAGAGTTAGTGAAGTTGGTATATGTTCTGAAAAAAAGAGTTTAAAAGATAATTGCAGTTTAAATTCCAAAACCATGCATGATTGATAGTCACACAGTGTTAAGATTTTATTAGGAACTGCTTAAAAAAAATTTTCTCTTTTGCAGACAACCAAATAAGCTTCTTTTTCTCCTTTTCCGGTGAACGGCGACCTTAGCTCTTCGTCAGAGGAGAAACCCCTGTATTTTTTACCTTTCTCTCTTCTGTCTTTTATCTTGTCTCTCTTCTTTCCCGATGATTGAGAATTTTCTCTGCATCTTCTAGGAGGTAGATCTCCAGATCTAGGCCTGTAGAAGCAAAGTTCGCCAGAGAAGTCGCACCGGTTATAACGTGAATGAAGCCGGTGCCCAAAGGAGTGGACTATCGCAGATTTGATTATAATGAGGACGAAGTCAGAGAAAAGTAGTCCACATCCCTCTCTTCTGGTGGATTTTTCTAAGGTTTCAGTCAAACAGCCAGTTATATCTAGAATAAAACCGGTGACGCGCTTAGAAAATGTGGTGGCCGTGTGGATGAAGTGGACTAGTGTTTTAAGAGTTGAATCTGGGTTCAGTCTTTGGCTCTTAAGTAAGACTGTCGCTTGAGGGCGGTGACGCGTTTCTGAAAATGATCTATGACGGCGGTGATCTCTCCGGTGATATTGAATACACCGAGTTTGAGGAGGCATTAGGTTGAAAATCTTTTTCGAAATAGATCGCGGTCTTCCTCTCCTCGCCACTTCTTCTCACCGGTGAGATGGACTCTACGATGCCTCTACCGTTATTTGAATGCTCGTCGGTTTTACTGAGATTCTAGGAAGTAGCTTCTCGTGATTTTGGTGGATTGAGATTGGCGGCGGCTGAACGTTGCGCAACAATAGAAGCTGCATCATATTTCTAGGGTTTCTAATTTTTTGGATCTTCTGAACCTCTCAGATACTAAGTTTTTTTATTCGACCCAATTAGGTAATAGGCTGGACCTTTTAATTTTTTATTTTCTTTTTCACTGTTTGGTTGATTACTGTATCTGTATAAATCAATATTTTCCCCTCTGTAAACTTACTTTCATTAATACGAAGACCCTTTAAAAAAATTTTTATCAACTCATTTTCCCAGTTTGGGTTTTCAATCCATTTTAAAATATAAATTGTTGACCAAAACAAATATTCACATGGTTTTTAAGATTGAAAGGTATATAGGAATAATTGAAATATACGTTATTCATGTGCACATCAATATGGAGAGATTTAGATACATTAATATAATTTTTGTCAAGAACATGCAATAACACATTGGAACATGAGTTGTGAACCCAACATTATAACGAATATCACTAGATACGAATCCAAGTCAAAATATAGACACAAATATTTACGGTAATTATTATACTATTTGAATAAATATGTAAAATAATAGTATATATATTTCTCAATATCTAATATATATCTGCAATGTTTCTTATTCTCCTTTACTGTAAATCAGCATGGAGACCAATCACCACTAATGCAATAATCCTTTGACTTCAAAGTATTTGTTTACAAGTAAACACATCAATTTGGTTCAAAGTAACAGGACCAATGCGCGCACCAGCTTATATATTCCTTCTCCTTTTCGATGCCTTTCCCTTTACATAATTTTATTATTAGATTATATCGAATTATTTATCTTGATATTAATTGTATAATTGTCTATAGAACAAATATAGAAAGGATAATTGTGTAAATCATATAAGGTATAACTAGGGTTATTCTAATCCGTGTATATATATTGTAATCTCTTCATCAATAATACTATTCAGCATTTTCTCCTACATGGTATCAGAATAAAATAGATCTACAATTTTTTAAAGACTATCAACTTTTCTCGCTCTCATGGCTGCACCTAATTCTACCACTTTAAACCATGAAACAATTGCCATTACAGAAGCTTCACCGTACTCAATGTCAACATGTTGAATGAGACAAAACTCACCTCTACAAACTTCATGATGCGGAGGAGACAGGTTCACGCTCTTCTTGATGGTTATATTCTCGCTGGTTATGTCGATGACACACTCCAACCTCTGGCTCCAACGGTCACCTCCGATGCAGGTCATATCCTCAATCCTGAGTATTTTGTTTGGACTAGACAAGACAAGTTAATCTATAGTGCTTTGCTCGGTGCAATTGCTGTTACTATTCAACCCTTGTTCGCAACCACAACTACATCTGCCGAGATATGGACCACTCTTTCTGCTACATATGCCAAACCAAACCGAGGTCATTTGAAGCAACTACGCCAACATATTAAGAACAGGGTAAAAGGTACGAAATCCATTGGTGAATATTTTCAAGGCCTTATTACTCGCTTCGATCACATAGCTCTACTGGGTACACAACAACACTAACTGGCAGCCATCTTCAAACTCTAACAACCGCACTGAACAGAGATCTGGTCAAGGGTATCAGGGAAAATGTCAGTTATGCGGAATCTTTGGTCATAGCACTCGCCGTTGCTCACAGCTTCCTCCTGGTACACAGTTTCAGACGCGATCATCCGCCACTACCTCGTGGCAACCTCGGGCAAATGTGGCAATCACTGACAGTTATAATCCTCATAATTGGGTTATGGACAGTGGTGTGACGCATCATCTCACCACTGATCTTGGTAATCTTTCTCTCCATCAGCCTTACACCGGTGGTGAAGAACTTGTTGTTGCCTATGGTTCCTCCATGCCGATAACACAAAAGGAGTCTGGAACACTTTCTACACCTACTCGTATATTACATTTAGATAATATGCTTTATGTGCCTCAACTTCATAAGAATCTTCTCCCTGTGTATTGATTGTGCAACAAGAATAACGTTTCTGTGGAATTCTTTCTTTCTCTATTTCAGGTGAAGGATGTGCAAATGGGGGACCCATTGCTCCAAGGCAGAGTTACGAATGAGCTGTAACAATGGTCAAGTCATCCCACCGCATATCTCAGCCTCTTTGCAACACCAACTCCCAAAGCAACTCTTCAATCATGGCACTCTTGTCTAGGTTATTCCTCTTTATTTATTCTCAAAACACTTGTCTCTTGTTTTGAACTACCTATATCGTCTTCTCCTACCAAAACATTCTCTTGTTCTGATTGTTTACTTAATAAAAGCCACAAATTTCCCTTTACAAACACAACTCTTACTTCATCTAAACCACTATAACTCGTATTCACAGATATCTGGACCTCCCCAATTGTCTTAATAGACAATTACAAGTACTATCTAATCCTGGTTGCTCATTACACTCGTTATAACTAGATGTACCCACTCAAACAAAAATCTCATGTTCGTGAAACTTTCATTACCTTTCAATCCCTCGTGGAGAACAAATTCAGTACACGGATTCAGACTCTATATTCAGACAATGGTGGTGAATGCCTTGCTCTTTGTCAACATCTTGCTACTCACGACATCACTCACTTGACAACACCTACTCACACGCCTGAACATAACAGGATTTCAGAGAGGAAACATAGACATCTTGTGGAGACTGGTCTTGCTTTACTTACTTATGCTTCAATACCAAATACTTACTGGATATATGCTTTCGCAACGGCAACGTATCTCATCAATCGTATGCCTACTACAGTGCTGACAATGAATCACCCTATGGTCATCTGTTTGGAAGCTTTCCCAACTATCTCAAATTACGAGATTTTGGGTGCTTGTACTATCCTTGGCTCCGCCTCTATATAATACACAAATTAGAGAACAGATCCAAGGCGTGCGTTTTTATGGGCTACTCCCTAACATAGAGTGCTTATCTCTGTTTAGACAACACCACAGGACGCGTTTATGTCTCCCGACAGGTACACTTTGTTAAAACAGAGTTTCCATTTCGATCCACAACTCCATCCCGTGCTATGATTTCAGAAACCGACCAAACAGCCTCCTCACCCACTCTGCCACCTCACCTAATCTAGAGTCGTCCACCGGTACAGCTCAATTCCGCTCCACCATCAGCACTCTCTCCTCCGTCAGCTGGTTCTTCGCCTCTGATAGCAAGGGAAATCGTTTCTCAGTCACGACAAGATTTGGGCCCAGTAAATACTCTTTCACCTCCAACAAATCAAAGATGCCCATTAACTTCGCTAAGCCCATTGCAGCTCCACAGTCCATCTACAATCTCAGGCCCTGAGTGTGACACATACCCATCACTAATACAAGATACGATCTCATCTGGTTATGCATCACCATCACGACCAACAAATTCAACATCATAGGTAATTCCTAATACCGATAGCTCGCAGATCCACAGGGTAATCACCATTCTATGCGGACAAGATCGAAGAATAACATATCCAAGCCCAAAACAGAGCTCAGTTTTGGTGCAGGACTTAAATCAAAAATTCGAAAAATAGCTCTTCAAGCTCTTGAAGATCCCAATTGGTGTTTCGTAATGACAGAAGAAGTAGATGCTGTGATACGGAACCATAACTTTGACTACGTTCTACCTTCAGCAAATCAAAACATCATTCAGACAAAGTGGATTTTCACGCTCAAATATGGACCAGATGGGTAAACTACTCGTTATACAGCAAGACTGGTGGCTCATGCATTTAATCAAAAATATGGCGTTGATTATTTTAAGACATTTAGCCCAGTCGTGAAATCCATGACGATTCGCACCGTACTTCAACTTGCTGTCACTCGCAATTGGTGTATACAGCAACTAGACATCAACAACGCATTCTTACAAGGAACATTAACCAATGAGGTGTATGTGTCATAACCACCAGGCGTCGTTGATACTGATCGTCCCACTCATGTTTGTTGTCTTAGAAAGGCACTCTATGGCCTCAAACAAGCACCATGAGCCTGGTACAAAGAATTGTGATTGTTTCTTTCATATATTACATTCATTAACTCTGTCGCAGATACATCCTTGTTTGTCTATCAGAATGCAAAAGCTCTCGTCTACGCCCTAGTCTACGTCGATGACATAGTTGTCACCGACAGCAACACGCAATTGGTTACCAACTTCATTGCTCGACTTGCTACTCGCTTTTCACTCAAAAAAATGGGTCCTATCAACTATTTATTGGGACTAGAAGTATCTCGCAACAATGATGGACTCCATTGATCTCAGTGTCGCTACATATTGGATGTCTTGGAACGTACAAATATGCTTGATGCAAAGCCAGTACTCACCCCTATGTCTACGCCCAAACTCACTATGCATACTAGAACTCCTCTTCAAGATGCTCGTGAGTATCGTCGAGTACTTGGTAGCCTACAATATCTGGCTTTCACCCGACCTGATATCTCATTTGTTGTCAACAAGTTGTCACAATACATGCACTCGCCCACTGATGCACATTGGTTTACTGTAAAAAGAGTATTGTGTTATCTAGCAGGTACACCCGAACAGGGATTGTACTTCCACGCAACATCTCCAATACAGCTACATGCATTCTCAGATGCGGATTGAGCTGGTGATAGTGATGATTTTATCCCCACCAAGGCTTATGTTGTTTACTTGGGACAAACACCAATTTCTTGGTCATCTAAAAAGCAAATGGAGTTGCATGGTCATCCACTAAAGCTGAATACAGGACTGTGGCAAATACAGCATTTAAAGTTAGTTGGATTGTCTCTCTGCTCACTGAACTTCAAGTACGACTTCTAACAACACCGGGGATCTACTGTGACAATATGGGAGCAACATACTTATGTGCTAATCCAGTTTTCCACTCTCGGATGAAACACATAGCTCTTGACTATCACTTTGTGATATAGAATATCAGATCTGGTGCATTGCGCGTTGCTTATATCTCCACCCGTGATCAGCTCGTCGATGCACTCACCAAACCATTATCTCGCCCTCGCTTTCAAGAAATTATGCGCAAAATTGGAGTGAAACATCTCCCTCCATCTTGAGGGGGCGTATAGAACAAATATAGAAAGGATAATTATGTAAATCATATAATGTGTAACTAAGGCTACTCTAATCGGTGTATATATATTGTAATCTCTTCATCAATAATACTATTCAGCATTTTCTCCTACATTATCTACTAAGAAATATTTAGCAATCAAATAACTATATTTGTTCATTTTCTATCACCAATTGGAATGGTAAAGTCTACTCCATAACAAAATCTCTTTAAATTTTAAAGTCTATCACACATAATATATTACACACTTTTATAGAGTTTAATCTTTTTTTTGGTCAATATTGAATCACAACTGGTCGGACCAATAGCCAAATTCTTACATAACATAGGTGGTGGGACTCGATCCCTATATGTACAAGTGTGTCAGTCTTTAGTGGACTTATCACCTACCACTAAACTAAAGACCACCTCTGAAATCTATTTTTTTATATAAAAATAACAAAAATACATATTTAAATACTTGACCAAATATCATTCTCATCCTAATTCATTTTATCACCTATAAATATTTAGCATACCCAAATGAGAATAAATATTGTAATATAATTTATTGAACAAGACATTTAAGTTGGTGATAGTGGCTTTCCTCTAAATACGATGGCTTCTCCAAACAAATAAGGCTTAATGACGAAAATATACTCAAAGAATAAGTTAGAGTAAGAGAATCGATTGATGTAAAAATGTAGTGGATGGTGGAAAGGCTGTGCCGTAAGAAAGGCCGAGTCTTTTGACATTATAACATAATTGCCTTTATGTTGAGCACTAGAGCCACTTGCTTTTAGAATCTTTAGCTTATGGTCAATATTTATATATATCACCATAAATGTATTTAATATTGGACCCAAGAGGTTCTATAGGTATATGTCTCTCTCTCTTATAAATACTCCTCTCTATCTACTCTCTAAAGCCATCACATAAACACACACACAGAGTCATATTGATGTACATGAAGTTTGATCAACAAGCGTGCCCAATGGAGTAGAATTGCATGAAGTGGAGTAGAGTAGAATGCAGCCAAGGATGACTTGCCGGAATGTATTATATCATGCTTATATAGTATGATGATGATGAAAATAATTCCGGCAAGTTGTCCTTCGGCTACATTTTGCTCTTTTCTTCTCATGCAAATTCTCTTTGGAATATTCTATTTTTTTTTCTGTTTTTTTGAATCAACCTTATGAACATGTTATACTGATCAAAACTCGATATATAGACGGTAATCTAGTTTTTTTTTGTCTAACATTGGATCGACAAAGCCGATCCATAGCCTAAAACCTACTCCAAAATTTATGTTTAAAGCTACATAATGCAGCGGGTAAGAATTGATCTATGGTATCAAATCATTAGCTGGATCATTATAACCACACCAGACTAAAAGCAACTCGCTGACGGTAATCTAGTTTATTAATACATATATAAACATACATTTACACGTTTTTTATTACATTTTGTTAATCTCATTTATATGAAGCTTTACAAAGTTTGAGGTTTCTTAGTTTCTTTCTACAAAATCTTTTTGGAGACATATTTGATTCCAGTCTGTGAAACAAATCTGATCTTCATTTATATATTTTTAGAAATACGATGGATTTGTGGAAGGGTTGGTGGATCTTGAGTGCATAAATTGTTTCACATGATTAAGACTTTATTCTATAAGATAATTACATTAGGATCATTTTAACCTCTAGAAGTACTAGCCTATTTTCATTGATGAGTATGCTACATCAATTCAACGACTCGCAGGTTGTTTTCTTTTGGATCAAATTCGGATGTAATATTACGTAACAATCAAGGAAAATATGTAAAAAGCAATGAGGAAAAGAGAAAAGAAGCCGAAATTTGTGGAATATGTTGAAATGTGCATTGTTGGTTTTGGAATATATGGTACTGTAAGCCGACAAAAGTAGAGATGTAATAAAGATTTTGGTCAGGCAATCATAAAACCAAATCTTTGTGACATTTTAACAAAGACACTAATCCTCACTTTCTTCTTTTAATATGTCTCGGCTTTTTGGTTACGTGCATTATCATCATGTTCCTAAATCGTATCCTTTCCTTTTTTTGTTTGTTTGTTTGTTTTTATAATCTGCTGAAGCATTTAAAAGAACCGGATAGGACAAGAACAAAACGTTACGTCTTTATATGAAAGCAAAACCCACTCACTTAACAGTGTTAAGTTAACACTACCGGTTTTGTTTTTCGTTTTTTGTGTTTTTATAAAGGTTTTCGGTTGAATGAAAAAAAAAATGAATGCAATGTTTATGAAACAAAAAGAACTTACAAAACAAGTAAAACTAAAACTAAAACAGAAAGATGAAACTAACGAAGTAGATATCTAGAATGGAATCACGAGATACATCTTTTTATTTCACATTAGCTAATAATTAAGATAATTAAGGATTTTTAGGAATATTACTAATTTTGAAATTACCTACTTTTGGCTTTATGTTGGAATTAGGTTGGGACATATTACCTCAGACTTAAATTTGAACCGAATTAAGAGGAATTGAATCAAATTCAGCCCAACAAAATATTTGTATGGATCATATATCTTAATTAGAAAAATGAAATTGTTAAAGATATTTGTTGATCTGTAATTTTTCCTAAGATATAGAAATGCATGACATGAGAAATAAGTAAAGTTCGTCAAACAAATTAATAAAAGTAGACATAAGAAGAAGAAGAATGCATGTTAATAGTAGTAGTGGATCGATCCACTCTACTTTCGTTATATGTGATTCACACTTCACACACATGGCTCATCCATATTCCTATATATCACGTAAGATACCTCATTCTCTATCGCATCGACCATATACATGTATTTACGTTTGTTTTTCTTTTTTTTCTTTTTTTTCTTTTTCCTTCGTGGGGACAAATGACACTTGATATATTGTATTTTTAATGCATATAGTTATAGTATTTTTTATCAAATAGAAATATAAAATATTGCATTATTTCATTGTAAAAATTACTTAAAAATATACTGAGTCACTATAAGAAAATAGCCACATTCCAGACAACATTTCAGACGGGGAAAAGATCCGTATCGATCTGTATCAAATATCGAGACGGTACAGTGACACAATAAGACGGATATTTGTTTGTCTAAAAGCCTATTGAATTCGTCTGGAATTTGTAACGGAACAAAACAAATTGAAACAATTTTCAACTGCTGTCTGTAATTGTCTCGAATTTCCCGACAGATTGTAACATAACTGGAGTGTTTTAAAAACTAGTAATTATTTGGGACATAAGAGGACTGATCGCGACGATATTAAAAATTTTGTACCTCTCACTAAATATGTTATGAAACTCTTAATATTTGTATTAGATGTATTAGAATAGAGTATGGTATAGTATTTATCAATCTTCGAAGTGATAAATTGAGGTATAAAAAATGAGAGTAGACATAAAATTATAAAACTAAATTTAAGTGGTATATGGTGAATGAATTGACACATGAAGATATGGGTAGATCTACAAATTGGTAATAAAATCTGACATTCAGAAAAAGGGGTAAAAGTGTGGTGATAGATAATTGTGATATCGTGTGGTCGAGGTTATGTCAGTTTGGTTCACATACAAAGACTAATAATCCAGACGGTTATCTTGTCAAGAACCGTCTGAACACATGTTGGTTCTATTAACAACGCGGGAAATGGTGCGAACGTAACAATTGTAGACAGGATAAGACGGAGTGATTAGTGTTAGAAACCATCTGGATCTGTCTTAAAGAGATATTTCGCAAAACTAAATAGTCAGTTCACC
>OVBA01009744.1:0-10060 GCA_900406435.1 Lepidium aucheri | reverse complement strand
ACCTTGTTGGACCGAATGAAAGGCCAAGCCTTGTTGGTTTCTTCCAGCTCAAGTATTGATGGTTCTTGGCCTTCTTGATCAGCTTCTTGAATGTCTTGAATGTCTTGGTTCTCTTCTTGACGTGTGGCTTGGTCTTGGCTTGAGTTCTTGGCCTTCTCCGCACTTCTTGAAAAGACTTCAATATGGCTCTTCTCGATCTTTGTAGGATCCGGTGAAGGAGCATCATCTTCCTTCCTCAAGACGTCAGCTACAGCTTCTCCTAGTTACTCTCTAAGCTTTCATGCTCTAGCTCGGGTCATTGATCTACTTGGTTCAACCGGCTTGATGACCTCATCAGTTATGCATTGGATTTGGATTCATGGGTACATACACATTCTTTGATCTCCTTTCAGTTTTGTGCCATGCTTGTTGGCCCAAGTAGCTGTCTTGCATCATTTGAACGTTGCCCCTACCCAAATCTAATTTTTTTCCTAGCCATTGTTAATCAATGAGTGTGTAAGGCCTACTTTTAGGATGAGCTTGTTAGAAAGTGTAAGGTTTTAGCCAACAACAATAGTGTCTCATCTTGTTCTAATTCACACTTTTTGATCTAGATAGGACTAGGTGGGAAACCAAAATTTTGGGACTGGGCACTTGTTTTGAGCTGAAAAGAGTAGATGGGAAAAACACCAAAAAAGAAAAGAGAAAATGGTCAAAGGGATTCTTGGAGAGAAAGAGTACAAAAGAAAAAGGATGGGTTAATTATAGTAAAGGGTTTTGGTAGGTTGCAAATGGTAAAGTGGTTTGAGCAAAGAGAAAGAAAAACAAAAACCGATTGAGCCCAACCACAATGTATAATAGAGACCCAACCCACTTAACTCTAACTACCTTTTTTAGATCCGATCCGTTTATCCTGGGATGATCCAACTCGTTTTTGGAGTTTTCAGTTGTTACTATTTAAAGGCTCTGACCTTTGCTCCAAAGCAAACACACATTTCCTTTCACTCATTTGGCAAAACCTTGAATCTTATTCCATTGGTTACTTTGTTAGAGATTTGGAGAAGACTTTGGGGTTATTCTACGGATCAATGAATATTTTCTTGCTCCATTCTCCCATTTAGAGTTTATTCTTACCCTTTTCTCTATTTACCGATTTCATATTAACCATTTTTCATTTTCTTTGATTTGTGCTTGAATATGTGTGAGTAGTCTCTTAATGGATTCGGATTAGGTAGATCTAGGGATTTGTTGATAGATTCTTGTTGTTAGGATTGCTAGATCTATAGATCCTCCACTTAATGTGTGCTTAATGCTAGGTTTAGTCTGATCAGCTAGTAACCTTGATGGAAGGGATTTATCGCCCAAGAGGTGTTCGATGAAATGCTTGAAAGAACCTTTTTGTGGGTTTTCCTTCCCTAGCAAGTGAGAGCTGAGTGTTAGGATGGAAAATGGTTTTAGTGAACTAGGTTTAATGCTTGTCAAGCCTTAGGTCGACAAACAAGAGTTTAGTAATCTTATTGTTTGCAAAGGGGTTGATGCAATGAAAGTGGATTAGCCTAGATTGAATGTTTTATGTCCTAGGATGGTGCTTGTGTGAGAACCCTGTAATTACTTGAATCTATTGTCATCCTTTGGATAGTATTTTATTTTAGCAAAAACCCCACATATCTTCTCTAGCTAGAGTCGATTCCTTTTACTCCTTGTGGATTTGAACCTAAAGTGCTACAATCTCACAATTGTTTTCCTGTATTTATTTGGTTGTTGCGAAAGCGAGACATCAAATCATTGGTTTGTTGTTCACATCGTAGGTAAAGCTTGCATTGATTTGAAGTCATTTCTTACTTTCGTAGAACTTAATTTGAAGTTGTAATTATCATGTTATGCATTTGATGTGGATTCATGGATACACATATATACTTAGATCTCTTTTTACCTTTGAGCCATGCTTGTTGATCCAAACAGTTGTTTCTCATTTTTAGAACAGTTTCCTACCCTAATATTAACCTTTCTTCAAGCCATTGTTGACTGATGTGTGTGTGGGGCCTTCTTCTAAGATGAGCTTGGTATAAAGTGTTAGGTTTGAGCCGACAATAACAGTATCTCATGTAGTTCTAGCTCACGTTTTTTGGGATGGATAGGATTAGGTGCAAAACAATTTTTGGGCATGAGAACATATGTCTTGAGCTAAAAAGAATAAAATGGTTAAGGATCTAAACAGAAAGAAAAGGGTTAAAGTGGTTCTTAGGAGAGAGGGACAAAGAAAAAAAGGGATGAATAAGTCTAGTAAAAGCTTTTGGTACATTGGAAATGTTTAAGAGGTTTGAGCAAAAAAAAGAAAAAAAAAATCAAATTAGTATAGCCACAGTTGAAATTAGAAGCCTAACCTGCTAGACATCAGAAGTGTTTTAAACCACTCTCCTTAGAATAAGGTTGAACAAAAGTATGAAAAGAAGTGATCCAAAATCGATCAATTAAAATTAGGATCAAATTTTTTGGGTGTAGAATTAGGAAGGAAAAAAATCGATAGTGTATACTTGGGTAGATGAGATTCTATCCTTGTATGCATCTATTGATTCTTACCTTTAGCATTCTACTAAAGCTCACTTTTTTATTGAGATATCCTTATGTTTTTGTTCGAACCTCATGATTGAAAGGAAACATTTTGTTTCTTAACCTTACTTTTAACCAAATGAATCCATTCAAGTTGCATAGCATGATCCACAGTTTTACCTGATATGTGTGCATTTCAACTGGTATTAGGGGTCATTTACTATGCATTTTGCATCAATTCACATTGTGTTTCATATTAGAGTAATTTTAGCTCCATTTGAATACTTTGCATTTGCATTGCAGATACGTTGCATTGGAGTTGGTTTATTAGGTGCTTGGGGAGCATATTTGGAGCGTTTTGGACATGGAGGAGACCCTAAGATTGGAGTTGAAGATGGGACACGACATGGGAGCCGAATATGACGCATTTAGACTAAGCTAGATGTGGAAAATCGACCGGGTTTTTTTGAGTACAAGGCACTCAACTATTTCACTCGATCAATTGGACTTGTGTCAACTGTTTCAGGGAAATTTACAAGGCATGTGGTCTAGTGGTCACCTTCCCGGAGCTTGACTTTTATTTTGTTGACTTCTTCTATGGCTTTCATTAAAAAGGGTATATGTACCCCTCTTAGCCCACATTATCATTTTATCCACATTTTAAGACTGAGAACTCTCTCTTATCCCTCTTGTAATCAGATTTGAATCTTAGATCTGGTTTGATGATGAAATTTATTTAGTTTTATGCTTGGTCTAATCTTGTTCTACTCTTTCTAATCTTTCCAATTATGCAATCTATTTTATTTTCTGGTTTATGCATTTTTCCATGATTTGTGTGTAAATCTCTTAGGGTTCTTGAGGAAATGAAGTAGATCTATGTGGATCTAGGAGTTTCTTAGTTGCTTAAGCTTAGAAATGATTCGATCTCCTCAGTTTTGGTAGTCTTAATATTTATTTCATCTTAGCCATTTGAGATCTGATTTGAGGTATTTTTCCACCCACCAATTGTTTGATAAAATGCCTAACTAAACCAAAACTTGAGATAATCATGTCTAACTCAAGAGATTGATTCTTTACACTGTTTATTGGCTAGAAAAGGTTGTTTCTTCATGCGTGCTTGATTATAACTCGCTAATGAGAATCATGTCAGATTGTAAAAGTTAATTTCAATTGTCATGATAATGAATTTGACTGCTTAGAACATATTGTCTACAGATCACTCCTAATTGGTTTGTTAAGTAATTAAGAGATTCCTAGCTTAGCAATGATCAACAACTTCACTCCTCAAGACCCTACTTATCATTCAATGCATTTTCTTAATCAGTTTGTTGTCTATTGCTGTCCACTTTCGGTTAGGTTTAATTGTTTGATCTTCTATCCTTTTGTTTCATCTTATTATCAGTTCTTTGTGCTCATTAGGTTGCTAGATAACAACTGAACCTATTTGGCTTAAATTAGATAGGTATGACACTTTTATGTGCTACAATGACATGATAGTGCAGAAAGATAATTGAATTGATAGTAAAATCTTGTTATCAATTTGGTGTCGTTGCCAATTGGGTGTTTGCTTTGCTGCATTTTGGGATTTTAGATCTTCTGAGATCAAGTTTGTTTTCTTTTTTATCAATTATGATTATTAACATTCTGGTTCTGTGTTTATGTTGTTGTTCACAAGTGCTCGACCACAGTACTCGATCAGTCCTGGTCGAGTGTATCATTTTTGGCCAATTTCCCACACTCAACTGCTCCACTTGATCACTCATGCTCAGGGTAGGGTAATTCGGGTTCACACTCTGGTTTTTTGCACACAAGGTCCAAGAGAAATATGATTTTGATTTGTTACCTCGACAACATTAACCTGCTTCCACGTGTGTTGAGAGAGCAAAGGGCAGATTATAGATTGATCAACATGATCAAGTTGAGATGGGAGACAACACACCACAGGGTTTGAATGATCAAGTACCTAATATGTAGGGGCCTCAAGCTAGAAGACCAAGATACAATTGAGCAGGTGATGCTCCTAGAATCCACACTCGGAGACATGCCATCATTCCTCTAGCCATCCCCAACAACAAGTTTGAGATCAAGGGCAGTCTTATCTCCATGGTCTAAGGTAACAAATGATATGATAATGGAGCAGCAACATGAACCAGCACAAGAGGAGGACTTGGAGCTTGAACCAGAGGAAGCGCAACAAGCTTTAGAGCTGCCAAGTGGACCTATTACTCGAGCTAAAGCCAAGATACTTGAGAAGGCTGTTAGAACAATGCTACTTCAAGCCAAAAGCAACCTTATTCTTATGGCTTATCCGACCACATTGGTTGTGATTCAAGTTGACTAAGGGTTGTCAATGGGAGGTGTGTGTTCTTGCACTCTTTTCCTTGTTGCTAGTTTTGTCCCATTGGGTTTTCTAGCTCAAGGTCTTTAATGAGGCTTGTTAACACACACTCTACACTACAACCCCATTGACAACGTGCCCATGACGTGTTTTTAGTAAGTTTTATACAATGCTTTATAAAAGCTAACAAAAACCCAGTGAAGAAGTGAAGAGAAGAGTTATTTCTTCCAAGTTACAAGAATGGGCTATCATGCATTTAATTATGTTTTTAAACTGGTCAATGGTCTTAATGTGACCATCCATCCTTAATGGCACCGCCCATTATCTTGGCTACATAAACTTTTGTATCTCAAGTTGTAATCTTCATCAAACTTTTTCTTATTTTCTATTAAAATACATGGGTTTGATCAAAGCTTGCTAGTTCTTTGGTGTGTAATATCCAGAATACTAGAAGACTAAGAGATTTCTATCTCTCTTGGTAGTTCTCTTCAATCCATCTTCTATTCATACTTCATACGTTTCTGACCTTTCAACTTCCGACCATTCCGCTACCATCCAAATCGCTTCTATAGCTCCCCCGTGGTTCCTTTGAGTCAAGCCTCACCATTGCTTGGATCCACGACATCCTCAGCCATCAGAAATTCCATTCCAAAAATCCTTGAGACGCGCCTTTTCAACTTCCAGATCAACAAGGGCGTCATGGTTTCGTCCATTATAGCTTGAGTGGGAGGAAAACATGGACAAGTGGTTTTACTACAACAACATTCCGAGCACGGAGAGATTGCCTCATGCGGTAAAACAACTCGCTGGAAACTCTCGCAAATGGTGGCTTGAGGAAGTTGATGATAATTGGTATATCAAGAAACCAAGCAACACCGCATGGAGAGAACTTAAGAAGGTACTAAGAAATAAGTACACTCCACAAACACCAAACTGCAAAGCACAAGCCAATGCCACAACCCAAGGGTCAGCACTTCAAGACAAGAAACCAGCCTTTGCTAAGACAATCGAAAAACCGGTTTTAGTTCGCAAACAAAGCCTCAAATCATCACTTGTCATCCCATGGTGAATGAGAAAAACGTTGAAGGAGAAGTGATGAGTGTGATTTTTAAAGGTTTTAGAGCCCTATTTTAGGTTGTTTTGCATCCGATTAGCTAGGTTTTCCATGCATTTCGGTCCATTTAGTTTAGTTTTGCACTTTTTGCATTTGCATTTGGAGTTTTGGAGTTTTTCTAGGAGAAGGAGCAAAAAGAGATTAAATTGGAGATAAAGTTATAAGGAATCAGCTGCTAAGGAAAAGGAGTTGCTCAGACTCGGATCGCTGTCTCGCGGTTCACAGGGCGAGGATTGCTCGGATCGCTAACGGAAGGAAACCTCAGTCGCCAGCCTCAACCTATCTACCGCGAGGGAGAACCAACTTATCACACTCGGACCATTCCACTCAACCTCAGCCTGCGAGGACAGAGTAAATACCACTCCTCGGTGTCCAAGCTCGCCAAGGAACAGTGAGGAGAAGATTTCTAGTTAACCGACTTACGTCGGTTTGAGCATTAGGGTTATGCAAATGACCCTATAAATACCTTTTAATCATCATTCTATAGAATCATTTGATTTTTTAGCAAAGAAACTCTCTCTATTTTCGGTGTTGCTTTCTTTTAAGATTTTTAAGGTACTTTGTTGAATCCAATTTAAAGTTTAATGCATTAAGTTTATTTGATCTTCATCTTTACTTTATGTTATTTATTTTCTTGTTGCTGTTTATGTTTATGGTGATGAAATCTCCTTTGATCATCCACTCTCAAATCATTAGAAGTGAGTAGATCCTTGTGGATCTCGAGGATAGGGAGATCGGAGGTGAAATCTCCAATCCACTCACCTAGCGAACATGGATCTGATCCGATCTCTTCTCATATGACCGAGCTTAAGGCCGATCTCTCCCTGATCAAGAGAGATCTGATATGGGCTGAAACCTAAACCTAGCGTTAAGGAAATCGGAGACCAAGTGTCATATGAGAGATGGTTTGATCCACCGAAGAGAGATCTAGCATGTGGATCGGTCATTAGATGTATTGGGCTGGACCTTAGGCTTTTGATCCGGCATGATCGCGGCTAACGTCGTAATGGATCAGCCAGATCGGAAAGGGGTCCTCACCATGACAATGGGTGGATCTAGCTTGTCCCACTCTAGAGATCGCCGTATATAGCTTGGCGAGGTTGGATCGGCG
Source organism: Lepidium aucheri (assembly GCA_900406435.1). Taxonomy (NCBI): domain Eukaryota; kingdom Viridiplantae; phylum Streptophyta; class Magnoliopsida; order Brassicales; family Brassicaceae; genus Lepidium; species Lepidium aucheri. The sequence continues at coordinate 2,968 of OVBA01009744.1, read as the reverse complement.
AGTTTACGGCCGATCAATCACGTCCTATCCTCTAGATTCATGTTTATTATCCTAGATTTATCTATTGTCATTATCTTGCTCTGTTTTGTGATCGTTTCTCTATTTTTGAATGTTTTGTTCTATTTTTATTTTGTCTCTTAGTGTATTTTGTAATTTGTGCTAGTTTGAGAGTTCACTAGAAATATAGCTTATCTTTGTGACAGATTGGTAGGTTGTCTGAACTAGAATCTGGTATTAGATAAGTTGCTTACAAGTAATCACAGAGTATTGGTTTGACAAATCCATCTACTTACCACTACCCTTCAATTATTTAATTCCATAGACCAAAAATCTTGTTATGAAATTGGCGTCGTTGCCAAATCAGTTTTTGCTTGTTCCAACTTATAGTTTGCTAGTTTTAGGATCAGATCCATTGTCTTTTATTCCAACTTGTCTGTATTTCACTAAGCTTGGATCACTAAGGACCAAGCTCATATCCTATTGACAAGTCGTTGTTTCTGTCCCTGCAGGCCTCGCAGGTACTCCTTGCCAATCGAACGTGAGGGCATCCAAACCAACACCACCTCAGCATATGAACTTGCTTTCACACCACGAGTTCACGAATCCTGAATCCATTGTCCTCGCTATGGCTACATCATCTGCCGCCGAGTACACCGACCATGATACCTCAGATACCCTTGATGAGACTCCACCACGAAGGATAGGAGCAGCGGATGAGCCAACGCTATCCTATTTGCGGTACGGAATCAACCCTCCGCCTGTGCTAAACCAGACCTTTGAGATCAAAGGAAGCCTCATTGCTATGATCCAACAAGTCAAGTTTCACGGACTTCAATGTGAGGACCCTCTTGAACACCTTGATGAGTTTGAAAGGTTGTGTGGCACTACACAAATTGATGGATTGAGCAATGACGTGCTACGATTGCGGCTATTTCCATTTTCACTTGCTGAGAAAGCACATAATTGGGATAAACATCTACCTCCCGGTCAGATCACATCTTGGGCCGAGTGCAAGAAGGCATTCTTGAATAAATTTTACTCGCCTTCCTGCACAACAAAACTACGCACCGCAATTTTCCATTTTACCCAAAAGCGCTCGGAGAGTTTTCCACATGCATGGGAAAGATTCAAGGATTACGTCCCCCAATGCCCCCACCATGGATATACAACCAAATCCCTCCTCAGCACCTTCTACAGAGGGATCTGATCAAAGTATCGAACGTTGCTAGACACGGCGAGTAATGGGAACTTTATGCATATGGACACCACTGCTAGATGGGAACTTATCGCCAACCTTTCTCAAGCTCAAGAACAGTACAATGAGGGTGATGCACACAGTGGAGCCTACTCTACGACTCCGCCTCACCAAGCAAAGATGAAATACGCATTATGAATGCAAAGATGGACCGTTTGTTGCACACTAAACAAAAACTCGCACCACCAAAAGAAGAGACGCAAGTAGAGGAGGTCAACCTTATCGAACAAAAGCCCTCCCCACCTATTTCCCAACCCGCCATAGTGGACATGTTGCAAGCAATTTTCGACGGACAACAACGTACAGCCGGCGAGCTAACCGATAAGTTCTCCGAGATCAACAGCCGCTACATTAGTCTTCCTGATATGCTCTTGAACATGAATACACGCCTGCATCAAGTAGAACAGACACAGGCCAACGCCCTAACCAATCCGACTTTACTCCCTGCCCTTGCATGCCTGCCTCGGCCGACCAACAAGGACTAGAACTGTCCCTTATCCCCCACTCAGCACAAACGGTGAGCTATGCCGGCATGGAAGCTATTCATATTGAGGACAATATGATCGAAGAAGGAGGGGGTAATCCTCGAACATAGATCATTAATCAGCTCACGTCACCTTCAACCCTCGGCAGTCTTCCTTGCGATAAATGCAAATGAGGACAGAACACCCAAACCCTCGCCATAACCATAACCGAGGATACTCAGCGAGTCAACTTGTTTCCACTTATCCGTCCTCGTTTACCTTTCCAAAGAGCCATAAAGAGTGCATTACTGAGAAATATAAGACTAAATTCTTCAAGTGGATTAAAGACATTGAGTTCTAAATCCCATTGGTCGATGCATTCATGATAATGCCACCATGTCATAAATTCCTCAAGAACTCAGTGAAGGAGAACAGCAAGGAGACTGAAAGAGAAGTGATTCTAACACACGAGATTAGTGTGATTATACTAAGGAAGGAAGTGCCCAAGAAATTAGCCGATCCCGGTACCTTTACTATCCCGTGCTCGGTTGGGTGCTTTCTTTCAAAAATTGCTTGTGTGATTTAGGAGCCTCGATAAGCCTCATGCCCCTCTCGGTTGCAAAAAGGTTGGGATTTGAANTGTTTAAAGCCTGCAAAATCTCACTAATACTTGCAGACCGATCAAGAAGAACACCACATGGGATGCTTGAAGATTTGCCGGTAAACGTAGGAGGAATTCAAATCCCAACCGACTTTGTGGTATTGGAGATGGATCAAGAACCAAAAGACCCTCTACTCTTTGGTAGACCCTTCTTAGCCACAGTTGAAGCTTTGATTGACACGATAAATGGAACTATAGAGCTTAATTTGGGAAAAGACATCAAGATGNCACTTTGGATCCAAAAGGCAGATGACTTTGAAGATGAGTTGCTTGAGGAGTTGCTTACTAAAGACCAATTGCAAGTGGCATTAACCGCACCATCCCAAGATAAGCACTTACGGGTTGAAGCGGAATTTTATAAGGCACTTTTGGATTCCCATCAACCACGTAGGAGTACGGTTGTGATTGAGGAATTAGAGGAATCATGGGACAAAGATAAGCAAGCATCACGGCTGGTCAAAACTCCTTCTTCAACTCATGGGTTAGCCGAACACGCAGCAATGCTCCTCGCCACTAATGGGACCGAGGAAAGAACCAAGGGTACCCAAGATGATTGGTCAGAGCTCAAGGCACCAAAAGTGGAGCTGA
>OVBA01009743.1:0-10062 GCA_900406435.1 Lepidium aucheri | reverse complement strand
TCGACCCCTAAGTACTATTACGTTTGTTGTGCACTTGTAGTAGGATATAGGCTTAAAAATCGTTGTACCACTAAACCAAGACTTATTCAATGGGTTCTTCTCCTTCAAGAGTTCGATCTTGAGATCTGAGACAAACGAGGTATAGAGAATGGAGTGGCTGATCACTTGTCAAGGCTTAGGGTGGATGACAATGTACCATTGGATGATAGTTTGCGAGAGGAACAAGTCTACTCTATTAACACCACATCAAGACCAGCTCATCCCGCTTCTAAGATTCTGCGAGTTCAAGGAACACCAATGTTTGCTGAGATTGCTAACTATTTGGCTGCAGACGTTGAGCCTCCAGAGTTTCACGGTTATAGGAAGAAGAAGTTTCGTCGTGACATCAGACACTACTATTGGGATGCACCTTATCTTTACAAGCAGTGTGCTGATGGGATTTTCAGACGGTGTGTATCCGAGGATGATTTTTCAGGGATGTTGTTTTATTGTCATGGTTCTTCTTATGCAGGACACTTTGCAACCTTCAAGACAGTTTTGAAGGTTCTACAGGCTGGTTTTTGGTGGCCAACTATGTTCAAGGATGCTCATGCTTTTATCTCAAGGTGTGATTCATGTCAAAGACAAGGGAACATTAGCAAGAGGAATGAGATGTCTTAGAACTTCATACTCGAAGTTGAAGTCTTTGATATTTGGGGACTTGATTTCATGGGAACTTTTCCTAATTCTTTAGGGAATCATTACATACTTGTAGCAGTTGATTATGTTTCCAAGTGAGTGGAGGCGCTGGCCATCCCAACGAATGATGCTAAGGTTGTATTAAATATGTTAAAGCACGTTATGTTCCCTCGGTTTGGTGTTCCACGAGTTGTCATCAGTGATGGTGGTTCTCACTTCATTAACAAGACCTTCACCGGTCTTCTAAAGAAATATGGGGTTCATCACAAGGTGGCTACACCATATCATCCTCAAACAAGTGGACAGGTTGAAGTTTCGAACCGAGAAATCAAGAGCGTACAGCAGAAAACTGTTTGTTCGACAAGGAATGATTGGTCTTCAAAACTCGATGAAGCTCTTTGGATATACAGGACGGCTTACAAGACTCCATTGGGTACAACCCCATTCCATCTGGTATATAGGAAGTCTTGTCACCTTCCAGTTGAGCTCGAGTACAAGGCAAATTGGGCTATCAAACATTTGAAATATGATATCAAGCCGACAGCCGAACAAAGGACCTTGCAGTTAAATGAGTTAGAAGAAATCACACGAGGATCTACAAAGAAAGGACTAAGGCAGCACATGACAAGCGTATCCTTAATAAGAGTTTTTGTCCTAATAATTTTGTCCTTTTGTTTAACTCTCCTTTGAGACTTTTTCCTGGAAAGCTTAGGTCAAGGTGGTCAGGACCTTTCACCATCAAGGAAGTATGTCCTTATCAAGCTGTAGTATTATTCGATAGAAAGGGAGGCGAGTTCGTTGTAAATGGCCAACGTTTGAAGCATTACTTTGCCGATATGGACATTGCCAATGAAACTTCCATACCTTTGAATGATCTTCCATTGAGCTAAGGGACTTCAAGTCAAGCTAATGACTTTAAATAAGCACTGAGTAAGAGGCAACCCACTAGTAAGTTTTCAATTTTCAATTTTCATTATTTGGTTCCTATTTTTGCTGTTTTGTTTTTGTTTGGTTTCAGGAAATTGGGAAGCGATCGATCGATCAGACACATGATCGATCGATCATGGATAAAAATAGGTGTGCACGCAACTGTGTGATTGACTGCGATGGCTTGATCAATCGATCAGTGGGACTAGGCTCCATGCACTCGATTTGTTAATCAACCCTGGATTGATCTACAACTCGCTCACACCCTGATCGATCACTCACAAGTGGAGATCGATCGATCATGGGTACAGGTTCACCATTTTTCTTCCCTTCCTTCGTTACATCTGATTTTTGTTCCTTTTATGCGAAACATTCTCTTTCAATCTTGTTCTTACACGGGGACGGTGTGAAATAAGTCTGGGGGAGGATGTTCGTAGTTACTAATGCACTTTTTGATTACTTGTTGACTTTTTGATGCCTATAATCCGATTGCTTAGAACTATGATTTTTGAGGATTATTGCATAACATGAAATAAGTACCATCAATGTTTATTTGTCAGGAATCTATTGACTATTGGAAAACCTAAAGACAAAGCATCTTCTCAATGACACATATTGATTCCCAGGTATTCGAAGAATCTATGTCGATTTCAATCTTAATCTGACTAAATTTTCTTGTCAAGGGGCTTGGTATACATCAAATCAGATTCCTCTATTTAGTCCTGAAAGACTTATCTGTGTAAGAATGGTTCCCCTCTCTTAGATATTCGAATATTTAAGATTCTGAACTAACTATAAAACAAAGTTGAAGCAATAAAAATTTTTGCCAAGGATCGAAAATTTTGTTCCAATGAAGCCACTTTCGCTTTCATTCTTTGAGTTACTAAAAGAACCAACTAGTTAAAAAAATGATACCTTAGGTAAGTAGGGAGAAATCTGGTTGGACAGCCAATAAAAAAATAAAATGATACCCTAGGTAAGTAGGAAGAAAGGTTGGCTGAGCAGTCGATAAAAAAAATAAAATGATACCCTAGGTAAGTAGGGAGAAATCAGCTACAAATGAATAGAATGAGAGTAGAGGAACCATAGGAAGATAGTCTTGTGTTTAGATAAAGGCTGATGATGAGTCCATGTGTTCATTGATCGATACTCCCTTGGTAAGACCGCACTTAAATGCTTTAGGGAGTCGGCATGGTGCATTTGGGTATTTTGATGTTGATTGTGGAGTCTAATTGGCAAGAAGCTAAGTCTGGGGAAAGTACAAGGTGGTCTCAATTCTGACAGGTAAGTGTTTTGTGGTTTACTATGCGATTGATATGCAATGATCTGATGACAAATGAGTTCTTTGAAGTGGGATCTTTCTTTCAATCTTTTTTTTCTTTGCTTGAGGACAAGCAAGAAGCTAAGTATGTGGGAATTGATATACCTCATTTTTATCGGTTTAAAGCTCATTAATTCGCATGTTTTCAGATTGTTTGTTTGCTTTGTAAAGTCTTTTCAGGTGGGAAACAGGTTAAATTCAGATTATGCCCTTAAAGCTTGGCTGAGGATGAATTAGAGTAATATGTAGAATTTCAAAGTCTTGATCGATCGATCACTACACTTGATCGGTCGATCCTCGTTTTTTCAGCAAGAGACTCGCTCGATCTACTGATTGACCAACACCTATTGAAGATCGAGCAATTGGCCTTGATCGATCGATCAACATCCTTGATCGATCGATCATCGAAGCTGACAAGGACAAAAACCTAATTTTTCTATTTTACACCTACATTTTTAGGACATATATAAGACCAATTTTCATTATATTTTAGGGAGGATTTTTCATTACGTGAGAACAACCTGTATTTGAGATTTTGGGAGAGAGATTTCGGTCCTTACACCATTAGAGAAGAATTCTGAACCCTCTTATTTTAATTCAATTTACTTTTATGCTTTTTAATATAATTTGCGATATGATCTTTTTCTTCACCATGTCTGAGTAGTTCCCCAATCAAGTTTAGGACTTTCTAGGGTTGCAAGAAATTTATGAATTAGGAACAAATAGGAATTGCTTGATGTGTTCTCCACCTAATTGATATATTTAAGGCTTAGATTATAGTAGCTAACTAATCTATGACTTTAGATTACCTAACACTCCAGAAGCTTGTTAGGAAATTGGATCCTCTTTAGGTGAGCAATCAATCCTTAACCGCGACAGCTGATGTTAAGGTTGATTGTGGACTTATCAGACCTGATCGATAATGCATATTAGTTTCCTAGTACCAACGAGAGTTAGGACCACTAGGTTGCTGGATATAGTGATTGATACCACGAGAGTGGGTTGGTTATAAATTTATGTCTGAGTCAAGATTGTTGAAAAAATGTTGCCTGAATAGTTTCCTGGTTTGGATTCCTTGTTTCCTGAAGAACTTCCTAAGCTTGGTGTTTAAATCATTTATTGTTGATCGTTAATTCTGTTTTGGATTTAGTTTACAAACAACCTTCGATTTGTCTTAGCTCTAATTTAGTTTCAGAATTGATAGCGTGGTAACTTGGTCCTTGTGGATATGATCCCTAGATTACTACTCGATTTGTTGTGCACTTGCAGTAGATAGCTTAGGGTTAAAACCTGATATGCATCAGTATTACATATTATCTTGTATATATCATCATGTATTAGGTATGTGTGTTTAGTATACTAACTAGGAAGACCATTGTAGTTGAGTACATTAGTCATCACATATATACAACATATGTAGAATCTGCTATTTAAATAGACATGTTACTAATGTAGATGATCGATGTGCAGATATTGATTCTGTAATGTTTGATGTTATGTATGAGGGCAACAAGGTATTTGTTGGAAGAGTATACAAACCCAAAACAGATTGCAAAATAAAAATTGATATCTATGCAATAAACGGGAAATTCCATTTCCGCACCGCACGCTCCAGCCCTATGTATGTACTACTAAAATGCATCGCGGCTTATTGTTTTTGTCGTGGATATGCCAAACATGTAGATGCAAGAGGTCATTTCCAAATTTGTCTAGCAAATATCACACATACTTATTTAGTCGATGAACAAAGACATTATCATAAGCTCGCTACTACACGAGTTATTGGGGAGATAATGCAATCCAGTATGTTGGCATCAAGAATGGCCCAAATGCTGGAGAGATTAGAAAGTTACTACTAAATGATTATCACATCAGTATTTCGTACTGGACAACTTGGAAAGCATGAGATATGTCAATGGAGGGTGCATTAAGTCCAGCTACAGAGGGCTACTCACTATTACCATGATATCATGACATGTCGAAATTGGCAAATCCAGAATGTTTGTGCTATCTGGGTATTGTTAATGCAGAATGAGGCATGCATCAATTCATGTATAATTTCATTTGTATTCTCATTATCCATTACTAGATATCAAGCACATGCGTAAAGTTGTTCTCGAAGATGTCACAAGCTTGAAAACTCGTTTTGGAGGCTACCTATTAACTGCATGTTGCCAAGATGGAAATTTCCAAATTTATTATTAACCTATGCAATTGTTAATAGTGAGAATTATGAATCTTAGGCGTGGTTTTTCACGAAGCTGAAAGAATTTATGACAGATTCAACATAGTTGGTGTTCATTTCAGACAGACATAACAACATTAACAATGCATTAATGAAGGTACAAATTATGTACAATTCATATAAAGTAGTATTATTACATCTAAATATGGTATACTCATACATTGCATGTAGTATGGTTATTAACAATCGTTCCAGTGTAGGTGTACCCTTTAGCATAACATGGTTCATGCACTGTACATTTATGGAGGAATGTATGTTTCAGGTTCAAGCCAAAGACGGTTGCAAATCTAATGTCAAAAGCAGCACGAGCTTATACATAGTCAATCGTTCAACAAAATATTTCTGGATATTCAAAACTTTCATCCATAATGTGCTTCTTACCTAATTTACATAGGTGATAAATTTTCTGGATTCTATACATTGTGAAATAAATTTAATATCCATAATAGCACTACTATATATTTGGTGATGTTGTATTGTTATGTTTGTATACTTTCTATATCATGATACCTTATATGAAGTGTCATACATTTACTAATAGAAATTAAATGGCACAATTGTTTCACTGGAGTACTGTTTATATCAAAGGGTGTCGGTACAATATAATGGATAGTAACATAGCTGAGTCCTGGAATGCAATGATAAAATAGGCTCGTGAATATTCCATCATATGTATGCTAGAGTACATCATGGCAACCGTTATGACCTGGATTGCATTGCGCAGAGAGCTAGCTACCCATCATACCAATTTTCTATCTCCCAAAGTTTCTGTAATGGTAACTAAAAACTTTGAGAATTCAGATTCGTTGTTGGTTTGAACCATTAGGCGATTACAGTTTCAGGTTATGCATTGTGTATTAGACTCTAGGGATTCCTTGCTTACACGCAATTGCATGCGCAAGTTGCCTTAATTTGTCAATATCTTCTCTTGAATCGGTTTCGTATCTACCTAGTACTTGATGTTCCGTATACAATGAGAAGATATATCCAGTTTCATCAGTCAGCTCCGACCTAAAGCTTAATACAAGGGTGGGGGCGGGGCAGCCAAAAATAGTAAGGATTCCATCAAGAGGAGAGTTTACGGTATTGATTTTTGTAGTACGTATATTTGTATAGAATGTCTACATTTTTTGGAATTGATTACATTGTTACATATCATAAATGTAGGGGATACCAAGAAGAATAAGAGAAGGTGCACACGATGCTTTGATGTTGGATATAACAAAGCATCATACAAAAATCTAATATAACAATTGATCTACATTAAATGACGGGTGGATCATGGTTAAAAGCAATTATAATTGCCTTACTAATGGTAATTAGTCTTAGATACATACTAAAGATACGACATAGGCTATTGAATAAATATATTTTTCATGTCCGTATAACTAAGACATAAGCAGCATGTCTGAATTATCTTAGTAGCATAGTTGAATCATGGAATGTTATTATAAAAGAGGATTATGAATATCACATTATATGTATGATAGAACAAATTCGTACAAATGTAATGACCTGATTTGCAATGTGGTATGTTGTATGTCTCATGTATGAGAATTTCTTCACCCCTAGTGTGAAGCCTATAGTTGACGCCAACATGGATATGTCCACATCTTTTTCAGTCACCGGTATGGGTGATCTCCAATTCAATGTCCAAAATCAGGTTGGAGAATACTTCTATGTATATTTTGGAGAAAGTAGATGTTCGTGTGAGCAGTTTCAACAATTAGGGATTCCTTGCTCCCATGCAATAGCTACAACATCCCAACTCGACTTGCACATACTGTCTCTAGTACATGTAGAATACCTACTAGGTGCATGAGGTTCATCATATGGTGGGAAAATAAATCATCTTCCTTTTGTTGTTGGGAATACAGTACTACTTGAAAATCATCAAGACGAGTTCACCCTTCTCCCTCCACAAGTAAGCCATGGACGAGGAAGACAAAAGAAAAAGACAACCACATCTGCAACAGCATCTAAGGTAAGTATCATATACTATGAAGTATTACTACATATGTGTTACGTATAAACATACTACACATATAGTATATCTACAATAAATATTTGTGTACATATGTAATAGGATATAGCAAATAATGATTATGACATATATGTTGTTTTTATGTAAGTGTACTCAAAATAAGAGTAATCAAAGATGCAGACGTTGTTATGGATTGGGACATAACAAATCATCTTGTACAAAGAATGCTACAACTACAAACTCGACATAGCAGGAGGGGCTTGAAGCTACTTATTTTTGAATGGTAAATATAATGAAATCACAGGTATTGACATAAAACTGTTGGCTTTTGGGTGATACTTATTTTATGAAGAACTTGTTATTTTCATATTTAGTACTATATAGATAGTTCAACTAAGATATACTCATGATCTTACGTGAACTACTTCAGTAAGAATTGCCCAAGTTGGACTCTTTTGAACATTATGGAATGAAGCCACTCTAATTAGATATCGTAATTGCAAACTATAACTACTTATATTAATAGAATATATAATGACATATATTGTATAAGCTGCAGAAATAACATTACTAGATTTGTAGACATACTATCTATATTGTATGGATACCATAGTTAACAAACAACAAACAACTACTATTCCAAATGAAAGCGTAAATGAATACTACCAGAGAATTTCATGATAATATAGGCAGTTATTACAATAACTAATACTTATAAACATATATTAATAAATGTTAGTTCGGAAACATGGCTAGGTTAGATGCGACGAAGGTTTAGAGAGTATAGTTCCTTGCAGCATATTCTAGGTTGATATCCTTGATTGTAGAACATTCTTTGATGTTTTTAACAGCGTAAGTAATATGTTTCCTAGCATGAAGCCACCAAAGCTCGTACTTCTTCTATATTACTAGTTGTCTCGACATGATGTAGTGGAGAAGCTTCAGTGAGAAGGTGTGATTACACATTCTCATAAGAGGGACAAACTGTGAATTCATCAGCCTATCCAAATGTTCTCCAACACTAACTTGATGGTTTCAATATATCGCAGGTTAAAGTAGTTGTTAATCATGTGCTTTCGTGAGGGTTCAGTCATAAACATTCTCTTAGGCAGCTCATTGTCTCCCATTGTTTATATATAGCTCCTGCATAAATATGATAAAGATAACAATACCACATTACTAGATATTTTGTAAAATATAAACTGCATTTAGGCAACACATTCAGCATTAAGATTCATATAATCCCAACTTATAGACAATATATTTTGATCAATATCTATGTTTGCCTGATGTTTCAATGAATGTTGATCATTTAACCAATGAAACCAATTAACACTCATCACGTAGCAAAATATAAATGCAATAACTTGATTAAAAGTCACTAACTACAATCAGCCACGAGTAGAATCCCCAACTTTAGAATGTACGAAATCCTTAAATTCTGAAATATCAACAATTAACCAAGCAGATTATCTATATGAGAGTAGACAAAACATCGATATAGAAATATTAAAATTGTACAATATGATATGTACCCAGTTAGTCATAAACTAGCAATGGAAGTTGTAATCTTATGCTCACAAAAGACGAGTGTATGGAACCCTAACTTCTGAACCAAATAAATGTTCTAAGACCAAATCATCTAAAAATCCATAATAATCTGTAAAATCGTATATATATATATATATACACACATCAAAATATAACTATTAAACATGAATCAGATGAAACAGTAATTTCAAAAGTTTATTCTTCTTGACCGAATCTGTAACCTTCATTAGCAGATTCATTTTCTATGGTTCCCTTGATCAAACTAGAAGTTACCAAAGAATCATGCATAGCACTAAATAGGGAGCCGTCAAATACACCAGCTACACCTAACATGTGAAATGGGTGCGTAAGAATATTGTATTCAGCCTAGAATAATCAGAAATTTATGATTTAATTGTTCTTGGTGATATCAACAGATTCTTACCAAATTAGCCATATACAAACAATAGATAAAGAAATTAACACAATTTTGATACATATGATGTTCACATTAAATCATATATATATATATATATATATATGTTCACCGGAACGGTGACAAAGTCACCGGAAAACTGTCAAAATATATATTATAATATAGTCGTGTATCAACGGAGGAACAAAAAATGGCAGTCAAGAAAATTACCGAGTTTATAGAATCGAATGCAAGAAAGTCGAACTTGAGTTAGTTTCTCTCTGAAAAATGTTGGTGAGAAGTTACAGAAATGAATTTAAGAGAGAAGGAAAAATAACTAACAACATCCGTTTATTCCTTTGTTTTTGGATTTAATATTTTTTAAATATACACTAAGGGTAATTTGGTGTATATTATAGAATGTTTACAGAATATAAATTATCTATTGTAGCATAGTTAGTTTGTGAATTATAATTTAAAAAATATTTATTCCGCAAATCATATCTTAAAATTATATAGTAATACTTTTAATATGAATATCTAATGTTTATAAAATCATAAAAACTATACCATTATAATTACTGAATGTCGCCGATCCATAATTATAAAAAAATCCATAATTATCATATAATTTGTAGCGATGTGTATTTTATTAAATGATTCAAATGACATGTGTTTTTTTATCAACAAGTAACCATTTGATCAACAAGACTCGATGTATAATCAAAATTTTTAAACTAGAGCATGATGAGATTCGAACTCATCATTTTGTGCCTAACTAAATCAGAGGTAAATTAACTGACCACATGTTTCTTTACAAATAACATATATTTTAATTGATTAAAATATATTTTTATTAAATAATCTATTATCATCAAATAATCTATTATCATCAAATGATATATAATTATTGACTATCAGATGTTACTTTATTAAAATCAAATATTTATAAAGTAATTTGT
>OVBA01009742.1:0-10063 GCA_900406435.1 Lepidium aucheri | reverse complement strand
GCATTTTCATTACTAGCTACTACGGAATTAAAAGCATTAGATAGATTCGAATATTTCTTTGTGTCTTCTAGCACATAAAGTCCTTCTTGGGTCACTACTTTTCCAAGAATAGATCCAGTCTCAATATCCTGAAAATTCACATCATTAGGACCAGAAATAGGTATGCAATTTCAGTCATTAGTTGTCTTATGGAACGATAATAAATTAGATGTGAATTTTAGGTAAATAAAAGGTTTTGCACTTTTTGCTAAAGATTTCCAAATCACCGATCCCTTGTAATGGAACCTTATGGCGGTTTGCTATTGAAACATTGCCACTTGTAGGTTTTATGTTGTGTAACAGATTCGAGTCACAAATCATATTATGAGACGCACCCGAATCAACAACTAAGGGTCTTGGGTGTTTGAATTTGCAAAATGAGTTACCAGAATCCTTGAGACTTGTGAGTGACTTGATGAGGGCGTCAAGGTTGAGTCTCCTTTCCGCATCTTGGATGGTGGCTGCATGAGCTATTCCATTGTCCGCGTCCATTGGTGCTGGGCCGGTAATGGAGGTTTCCACTTGACTTGGCTCACCATCTTCACTTACGACATTGGCATGACCTTCCTTGACTTGGAGGGTTTGAGGTGAGGATGAAGGATCCAGCACTTGTCTTTTGTGTAACCTTTCTTCTTGCAATGGTCACAGAACTGGTTCTTCTTCTCCGAGGGCTTGTAAACTCCTTTGTTAGCCGTGACAAGCTCACCAAGACCGCCAAAGAGGCCGAGGCTTCCTTTCTCTCTTTGGATCCTGGCACACACTTCATCAAGGTCTGGGATTTTGTCGTCCTTTAGGATGTGTACAATCAAATTATTGTACCTTGTACTGAGGGTTAAGATGAGGCTAAAGACTCGATCTTCTTCACGCCTTTTGTAGAGGATTTCCGGATCTGTGGTAACCGAACGGAGCATCTCAAGTTCAGCTCTTAGAGCTCTCCATTTCCCGAAGTGAGATGTAAACTCAATATTCTCTTGGATGAGGTTGGTCATTGCCTTTTGGACTTTGAACTTGGATGAGGTTGTTCATTGCCTTTTGGACTTGGATGAGGATTCAAGAGATCCGAGGCGGATCACACCCTCTTCACTCTTATAAGCCCGAAAGGTATTGTTGTCATTTTCGTATATGTAGATGATATAATCATCTTCGGGAATGACAAAGAAGGTATCCAATCTACTAAACAATATCTCAATTCGGTGTTTGACATAAAAGATTCGGGAACACTGAAGTATTTCCAAGGGATTGAAGTATTCCGATCTCCGGGTGGACTCTTCATATCCCAAAGGAAATACACTATTGACCTTTTGAATGAGGCTACTTATGTAGGTGCCAAACCATCAAAGACACTATTAGAAGATGCTTATAAGGTCACACGAGAGGGGAAGCAAGACAATGAGCTATTTGAAGACACCCATCAATACCGAAGAATGGTGGGCAAGCTCATCTACCTAACTCTCACTCGACCGGACCTATGTTTTGCAGTGAATCAAGTCTCTCAACACATGCAAAATCCCATAAGGAAGCATTGGAACATGGTGGTCCGTATTCTCAAATATCTCAACAAGGATCCTGGTCAAGGCATTTAGATGAGATGTAATGGAAGCACCAAGATTGTTGGTTATTGCGATGCAGATTGGGCTCGAGATAGACAAGACCGGAAATCAACCACGGGCTATTGCACCTTCATTGGAGGAAATCTGGTTACATGGAGGAGCAAGAAGCAAAAGGTTGTGACTCCTTCTATTTTCGGCAAGATCAAGACCAATGAGATGTCACTTTTGCCTTTTGCCAATCCCAATGGAAGGCACGCTCCATCTCATGGCCATATTGGGTTAAATTCAAATGTTGTAGCTTGTTTATAAATAGACATCTCTCTTGTCACCTTCAACACACAGAAAATAAATTAACTCTTCTCATATTCTCTCTCTCGGCTCTCTCTCTTATTCTCTCTTCCACAAACTCTCTGCACTCAAACTCTCTTAAACTCCCGACAGCAAAGCATATATCCGGTCTTGTGATTGTGAGATAGATAAACTTCCCAACCATCTTCCGGTATTGGCTTATGTTTTCAATGGGCTCATCATCTTTCTCCCCCTTGCACGTTTCTTTGTAGGCATCCTCAAGATGTGTGGAGGCTTTCCTAGAACCTACATCAAACTCACGCAAAAGATCAAGTGTATATTTCCTTTGAGATAGAAATAGACCATCTTTAGACCGGCATATTTCAATCCCAAGGAAATATTTCATCTCACCCAAATCCTTAATATCAAACACGGAGTTAAGATGTGTTTTGATACCTTTGATACCTTTCATTGTCATTTCCGGTGATGATAATGTCATCAACGTACACTAGAAGAACAACTATGACATTCACACTTTGAAGTGTGAATAAGGTGTGATCAGCTTCGGACTTCCGGAATCCATGATCTCGGACTGTATGGCTGAGCTTGTGATACCAAGCTCTTGGTTATTGCTTGAGTCAATATATTGCTTTCCGCAACCTTAAGACATTTTTGGGTTGCACAATATGCTCTAATCCCGGCGGTGGATGCATATACAATTCATCTTCAAGTTCCCCTTGCAAGAATGCATTCTTTACATCCATCTGGCAACTCCCAATCAAGATTAGTAGCTAAGGATAACACTACACGTACCGTGTGGAGTTTTGCAACCGGAGCAAAAGTGTCATGGTAATCTTCTCCATATGTTTGAGTGAAGCCTCTTGCCACAGGTCTGGACTTGTATCTCTCAAATGTACCATCACTATTGTACTTGATTGTGCAGATCCATCTTGATGTCACAGCCTTCTTCCCAAGTGGTAGTTTGGCTTCGTCCCAAGTGTGGTTTCTAACCATAGCACTATGTTTATTAGCAACAGCATCACGCCACACCTTGTGCTCCTTTACTTCTTCATAAGTTTATGGTACAAAGTTCTGGTCAAGCTGGGTGATGAATGCTTGGTGCTCCTCTAGAATGTTCACTAGATCACACGTAGCATGTGACACGGAAACCCCAAAAGAATCAGCACTTCGAGTTGTAAGGATAATCCTTGATCTTCAAAGAATTAGAGTAACCCCCACATTAGGTATATTAAACCTAAGATTGTTGCTATTTCAACTCGCCTTCAATCAAGCAAGGTGGTGGAACCACGAAATCTAGATTAGAGCAGCCCCCACCATTGGTATATTAAACCGAAGATTGTTGTTGTTTCAACTCTGCTCTTCACACCAATGGCAAGGAATGGCCACACAAGTATGATGTGAAGGAAAGTTTGTGGAAGTTTAATCGAAGAGAAAGAGATCGGAGAGAGAGAGATCTGAGAGAAAGATATCGGAGAGAGAGAGAACAGAGAAAATGGAAAAGGATTTCTTATTCCATATGCGGCTAGGTTACATTAGTAGGCTATTTATATCCTAGGTTACAACGGCTACAACAAAGATAAAATGACCAGATACATTTAATCTAGAGGATAAGGCACCACGTGGTCATGTGGTCCATCTTGTGGTCCATAAAGTTAAAGCACATTTCCGCAACAGTAACCATACGGATAAGGTTTGTCTTCTAGTACTGATTCAACTTTTATCCTTCCAACGGTCATCCTCAATGATGGGCCTCTGATTCCTATTATTGGGTCGATGCAACCTTAACATCATTATGCGGCCTTGTCAGTAGTACGGACATACCGCACACACACCTGTACGGATATGTACGGACTGTACGGACAGGCGCATAATTTCTTCTTGGATAGGTCATCCAGTCTCTTGGATGGTTGTGGGTGTGACCGGATGAGGTACTTGACTAATAATCCCCCTCAAACTAAGCCGTAAGGATGAAGGCTTAGTTTGGAAAACCCGAATCCTACACCACACTAAAAACCTCAACAAGGAAAACCCGGTGGGACAAAACCTTATTGAGGGAAAAGGAGTATGCAGTCCGCGGGCTTAGAGGACATGAAGTCAAGGTCGGTCAAGGCACACAAGTCCAAGTTTGCCATTAATGTGATCACAAACTTTGGAACTTGTGGCCTTGGTGAAAATGTCTGCCAACTGATCTCCACTTGATGTGTAGCACGGAAGGACTATTCCTTCTTCAATGTGTTCTCTGACTTTATGGCAGTCCACTTCTATATGCTTGTCACAATGCATGGTGATAAGCTCCTTTGTCTCGCGGCCAAGATCTTTTAGGAGAGCTTTCAACCACACTAGCTCATCCGTAAGTCTCCTCATGGCTCTATATTCAGCCTCCGCGCTTGAGCAGGCCACCACTTTCTGCTTCTTTGTTTCCCAAGTCACAAGGTTCCCGCCAATAAAGGTGCAATACCCTATTGTTGATTTGTGGTCATTCCTATCTTCCGCCCAATCCGCGTTGCAATATCCGAGATCACCGAGCTTTCATGTCTTCCCATCCAAACACCTTGGCCCATGGTTCCCTTCAAGTATTTGAGGATCCGTTCAACCATAGTCCAATGATGTTGTGTCGGTGCTTGCATGTAATGGCTTACCTGATTCACGGCAAAGCAGAGATCAGGTCGAGAAATAGTCAAGTATATGAACTTACCAACGAGTCTTCTATAGCATTGAATGTCCTCGAACGGTTCATCATTCTTCTCCCCCTTTTGGTTGACCTTGTAGGCGTCTTCAAGAGGGGTCTTGGCTGGTTTGCATTCTAGCATTCCTGCTTTACAAAGTAGAACCACCACAATACCTTTCGAACTCTTCATAGTGAATAGAGTGTGATCCTGGTCATCAGAGAAGCCCGTGGATTTTGATTGAGCCCAAAATAATTGAAGGAAGGTTCATTTTCGTCCAGAGAAACTTCAGCACTTAATTCTGTCTATTTCTCTCTCTTACATGCACAATAGAGTTTGATTTCAGTTTTCTAGATGCTCTACATGTTGAGCAAGAAATATGAATGTTTTCCTTTGTAATCTCTCTATTCATAGAGAGAAAAGTGACTTGAGAATAATACGTTTGATTTTGAGTTTTTGGAACCTATGGTGTGTAATATTCATAGTCCTTTGTTGGTGCGTCATATCCAACAAACAAACCTTGGTTCCTTTGGTGCGTAATATACTTAGAAATCGAGTAGGGAATATCAAGGGCCTTCTGCATCCCTTGTGCGACCCTTCGATTCATGGTTTATCAAAGGTCTTTCGCACTCGTGGTGTGACCAAACGATCCACCAACCTTGGCATCGAGTCTTCACAGTTTCTTTAAAGCAAGGCATAACCTCTTCTCAACTCTAGAACGCCAATCCTTGGGAGATTGTTATCAGTATGGATAGCTTTTGATACAAACTAACACTCCCCCTCAACCTTGACCGCAAGGAACGGAGGTCAAGCTTTGAACCCATGAGAACCACCTCATTAAAAACCTAAGTGTAGCAAAAACTACATGGGAAAAAGGCTACACGAAGGAAAAGAGTATGTTTCTCACGGATTAGAGTCTTAAAACTGCCCAGGTCTAAGGTTTATAAGTCAAAGCTTGGAATGTATGAACTCACACACTTTTTGTGAGGCAGCATTGGTGATGATATCCACAAGTTAATCCGTGCTTTTGGTGTAACATGGGAGTCTCATGCTTTCTTCAACCATTTCCCGAACCTTGTGGCAATCAACTTCGATATGTTTTGTCCGTTCATGGAAAACAGAGTTGGAGGCAATGTGTATGGCTGCTTGGTTATCACAATGCATGGTCATGGAAGTTGCTTGGTTGATGCCTAATTCTTTGAGAAGTGCTTTAAGCCAGGTGAGTTCCTCCGTGAGCTTTCGCATGGCTCTATGCTCAGCCTTCGCACTAGAGCATGACACAACCTTTTGCTTCTTGCTCTTCCATGTAACCAGATTTCCTCCGAAGAAGATGCAATAGCCCGTGGTTGATTTCTGGTCCTCTCTATCTTCGGCCTAATCTGTCACCATTTACAGCCATAATGTTTAAGGTGTTTATACATATATTAAAGAATCATTTAATTTTGATTTTCCCAATTAAATGTGTTATTTATTAATATATTTAATAATTATTTAACTAATTAGAAATCAATCTACAAAATATTAATAGTCAAAACTGATAAAAATGTAATTTATTTTACATTGAAACTTGAAACATTAAATATTTTGACACAAAATATATAATGTTCAAAGTGTTTACACATATATTAAAAATTATTTAATTATTAATTTTCCATTTAAATATGTTATTTTTAATTTCTTTAATAATTATTCAACCAATTAGAAATCAATCTTTGACTAATAAAAATTTAATTTAATTTTACATTGAAACTTGAAACATCAAATATTNATTCAACCAATTAGAAATCAATCTTTGACTAATAAAAATTAAATTAATTTTACATTGATACAAACTTTTTTTCCTTAAATATCACTTATTATGAAATAAAGTGAATAATATTTTTTGACTTTTTTCTGAAAATCTCGAAATATTCCACTATTTTTGAAAATAGTGGATTTTAGCTTGTCTAGCTAGGTAATGTTCTATTTTCCGTCAATAGTTTTGGGATATTCGGCTATTTTTCGAAGATCATGACTTGTACGGATATGGACTAGCTTTTTCTTGGTAAGAAATATGGGAGAAAAGTCTTCCCAAACTTTATTCACAACTCAAAATAATAGTTTAACCATTACCACCAAGATTTTGTCGTGGATACATAAGACTATCAAAAACATGACAATCTAAACCATTCACAAGTCGATTAGTTCCTATACACATAATTAATTCAAACACTTTAGTCATTTACCAAAAAATAACGCACACATACCAAAAAAAGCAGATAAAAATCACATATCCTTCTGGTAGAAAACCGACAACCAATTCAAAATCCATCTCCATTTCCAATTGAAATATACCCCATCTCAAGCCAGCCATAATATACCCATTGATATAAGTAACTTGTTGAACTAGACAATGTTTCTTGCCTTTAATTCGTTTTTGAGTTATTTCCACTTCAAAGTTTTGATATATCAATATATCAACTTACACTTAGACCTTTTATCTAATTTCACTTATAATATATATACAAAACCTAATTGCACCCATAATTAGATAATGACTACCGAATCTCACACATAATATACAAATAATTGGTCTAATTACACAAGTTGCTGGAATATTGTGGTTTTGTTGTAAATCAATAATTGGTTATGATCTTAAATTGGTTTATGCCCGGTTAATTAATGATTCTAAACCGTGACCAATTGTTAGTTTACAATAAAATCACAATTCTCCAGAAATTTGTGCAATTAGATCGATTTTGTATACATGTGGAATTCGATAGTCATTATCTAATTTTGGGTGTAATTAGACTTAACATGCATACTTAGATGAAAGTAAATAAAAATCTAAGTATAAGTTGATCTGTTGTTATATCAAATTTTTTGGGGAAATAGATCGTCGAATCAATATTTTTTTCTACTTCTAAATATTATTTTAATAACTAGTATTATTTGGTCACTGAACTATCATATTGGTGTTGATATTTGTATTGTAGTATTAAATAGTTGTAAAATTTTATGCAAAAACATAAAAAAAAACATCATATTTATGTCAATATATAAAGGACCAAATCGTCATTTACTTATAAAACATAAATATCAATTATATTCCCCATGAATTCTTCTACACCTCCCGTTCATTTATCACGAAAATACGAATTACCATTCGTACCCCCGAATATCCTTCTTCATTCGCAGTAATCTAAGGAAAATATCGTCTTTCAACCACAAAATCCAATTACACAAAATCAAATAACAATAAATAATTCCTCAGTCTGTTGAGATCTCACTCACGATCATTCTAACATTTCGAAAATTTCTGCTTCATCGTCTTCGTCACTTTGGTGAATTTCTCTAACAATGCCTCTCTCTCTCCGTCTTGCTCCATCTCCGACGGCTTTAGCTTCAACTACTGGAGGATTTGGTCCATTGAGGAAGCAGTGTCGGATTCCTTATTCTGGAATCGCCACGACTAGGGTTGGTTACATCCCATCTCGGTGCAATAACCTACAATCTCGGTGCTTTTGTTACATCCCATCCAAATGCCCNGGATCCTTCTTGAGATATTTGAGGATACGAACCACCATGTTCCAATGCTTCCTTCTGGGATTTTGCATGTGTTGAGAGACTTGATTCACTGCAAAACATAGGTCCGGTCGAGTGAGAGTTAGGTAGATGAGCTTCCCCACCATTCTTTGGTATTGATGGGTGTCTTCAAACGGCTCATTGTCTTGCTCCCCCTCTCGTGTGACCTTATAAGCCTCTTCTAATGGTGTCTTTGATGGTTTGGCACCTACATAAGTAGCCTCATTCAAAAGGTCAATAGTGTATTTCCTTTGGGATATGAAGAGTCCACCCGGAGATCGGAATACTTCAATCCCTTGGAAATACTTCAGTGTTCCCGAATCTTTTATGTCAAACACCGAATTGAGATATTGTTTAGTGGATTGGATACCTTCTTTGTTGGTTTTGGTTATCTAAGGTAATAGAGTTGTTCGGAAGTTTTAGAGAGAAAGAAGGACCGAGAGAGAGAGAGAATATTCATTTCTCATTGATTATTTTCGGATTACAACCAGATTTAAATAGAATATTACAATGTGTCTAGGTTCAATGAACCAAAAGCTAACGGTCACAAGAAAGGATAAGCCTTATCCTTATTTGGGACCACTTTTGGGACCACATGTGGATAAGGCTTATCCACAAACGGCTAACTCCAAACTGTAAAAAGGAGATGGGCGTAGTGGACCGAGACTTGCTTAATACTTCATCTTCTGATTGATACTACACCGCCGGCGTCCTTTAACACTTGTACGGATGGTGGTTCCGTACATTGTATGGACGGTGAGGCCGTACATGTACGGACGGTGTTGTAAGGATGGGACGGAATGGTGAGTTTGGGTAGTGGTAGTCACTTAGCCACTTGGATATGGGGTTGGTTTGGCTAAGTGAGGATACTTGGCTAATACTCCCCCTCAAGCTAAGTCGTAAGGGACGAAGACTGAGCTTGGAAAACCCGAAGCTTGCACCTCGTTAAAAAACCTCAATAAGGAAAACCCGGTGGGACAAAACCTTATCAAGGAAAAATGAGTATGCAAACCACAGGTTTAGAGGACATGAAGTCAAGGCTGTCAAGACTCACAAGTCCAAACTTGCCATAAATATGGATGCAAACTTTAAAACTTGCGGCCTTGGTGAAGATGTCCGCCAGCTGATCTTCACTTGGTGTGTAACATGGAAGGATCACTCCCTCTGCAATCCGTTCTCTAATCTTGTGGCAGTCCACTTCTACATGCTTGGTTCTCTCATGGAAGACCGAATTGTTGGCAATGTGAATGACGGCTTTATTGTTGCAATGCATGGTAATTGGCTCGGCCGTCTCACGTCCTAAGTCTTTGAGAATGGCTCTCAAGCAGACTGACTCATCCGTGAGCCTCCTCATGGCCTTATACTCAGCTTCTGCACTCGAACATGCCACAACCTTTTGCTTCTTCGTCTTCCAAGTCACCAAGTTGCCTCCAATGAAGGTAAAATACCCCCTAGTGGACTTCCTATCGTTTCTATCACCAGCCCAATCAGCATCACAATACCCCGAAATAATCGTGCTCTCATGGTTTCCCATCCAAACTCCTTGGCTCGAACTCCCTTTGATGTATTTGAGAATCCGCTCAAGCATGGACCAATGGTACTTTGTCGGAGCTTGCATATGTTGGCTAACCTGGTTCACAGCATAATCAGGCCGAGAGATGGTTAATTAGATGAGCTTACCGACTAGTCTTCGATCCTTCTTAGCATCCTCAAATGGTTCATCATNGGTTCATCATCTTTCTCCCCCTCTCGGTTGACTTTATACCCATCCTCAAGAGGTGTCTTGGCGGGTTTACACTTCTCCATTCCTATCTCATGAAGCAAATCAAGTGTGTATTTGTAATACCCTAAACCCGAATTTCTCAAATTCTACACAAGTTTTAAGAAAACCGTTTAAAGTCCAAATTTCACTAAGTCAAAATTTCGTTCATTCAT
>OVBA01009741.1:0-10064 GCA_900406435.1 Lepidium aucheri | reverse complement strand
ACGATCTAGGTTGCTAGAAAAATCAAACTTTGATCAGCTTGAATTAGAATAATTTACTGTATTCTGAGTGTTAGCTACATTCCCAGTTGGATTGACACCTATTATACTACACCGACACACTAGTGTAATAGGATTTGAAAAACACATGAAAAATCTGTTATCAAATGTCTATGTAGATCAACCAAAAAGTTTTCAAGTTAAAGGAGCTGAAAGCAAAGTGTACAATTTGAACAAAGCATTGTATGGATTACGTCAAGCTCCACGTCCCTGGTATAGTAAGTTAGAAAATTACTTTGCCTCCAATGAGTTTGAGAAGTGTTACTGTGAAAACACCTTGTTTGTGAAGAAGGAAAAAGGGAATGTTTTGTTGGTCTGTGTATATGTGGATGATCTGATTTATTGTAGCAGTTCACAGGAAATGATAATGTGTTTTGAGCAGTCCATGATGGAGACTTTCTCAATGACAGATCTTGGAGTTATGAAGTATTTTTTGGGCGTTGAAGTGCAGCAACATGAACAAGGTATCTTCATAACTCAAGGTAAATATGCAAGAGAGATTTTGGATAAATTTGGAATGATGGACTTTAACTCAGTGAGAAATCCGATTGTTCTGGGACACAAATTAACTAAGGAAGGTGCTGGAGAAGAGGTGGATTCCTTTGAGTTTAGACAACTAATTGGTAATCTTTGTTACCTCACTGTTACACAACCAAACATCATCTACTGTGTAAATCTAGTTAGTAAGTTCATGGAGAACCCAAAAGAACAACACCTTCTTGCAGCTAAGAAGATTGTTCGATATATCAAAGGAATTATGGACTATGGAGTACAATATACTCCAAATGGGATGCTAGAATTAGTTGGTTTTGTTGACAGTGACTATGCTGGAAGTCTGGATGACATGAGAAGTACTTTGGGTTATGTTTTCACATATGGTGGAAGGGCAATTTTGTGGAATTCAAATAAGCAACCTATTGTCATGTTATCAACGACTGAAACAGAGTATGTCTTAGCTGCGTTTGGAGCTTGACATGCACTCTGGTTGAGAAATATACTTGAAGAAATTGGAGAGAAGCAAGAGAAGACAACAATTGTGTACTGTGACAATAGTTCAACAATTAAACTCTCTAAAAATCTGGTACTGCACGGTCGAAGCAAGCACATAGATGTTCGCTATCACTTTCTCCGTGAGTTAGTTAGTGAAGAAGATTGGATTAGTGCATTGTTCGTCACAAGATCAGTTAGCTGACATAATGACAAAGGCACTAAAGTTGGAGACATTCGAAAGGATTAGAGAAAGGCTTGGAGTGTGTGTGAAGCTTGGTAAATTGGAACGAGTTCCAGTTTAGGGGAGATATTGAAGACAAAGAGTTTTACACTCAATGTCTAAGTAGTGGAGTCATCAATAAACACTTCAATGTCGAAGTAATGGAGTCTTTAATAAACACTTCAGTTAGAGTGAGGTGAAAGAATCTTGGTAGTGGAGTCTTTATTTGAATTTAAGTTTTGTTTCAGTTACATTTTGGAAGCATGTTTAGGCTGTCTACTTTTCAAATAAAAATTGCAGAGTCTTTTGGTAATCTTTTATACACTCTCAAAAAATTTTTCTCTGTTTCTAAGAATCATAGTATACTAAACATAACTTAGTATACTAAATATAACTTACTTAAAAACATATAATCAATGTACCGTATAAAAATTAACATTAATTGTTAAATTTATCGAATATATTTCGAAAAGTAAATGATAAAAATCAATTTATCGAATATATTTATAACAAAAAAATTAATTACTATATATCACCCAAGTTCAAATATAATGGAGGCGGGATTAGGTAATATTACCAAAATCAATGTAAATAAATCACGATTTATGTCTTACAAATAAATTAACATTCAATTCAAAGATCCATATATCTAATTGTTTATTAATCCGTATTTCACAATAAATTAGACAAATATTTTCAATTAAATACATAATCTCCTCAATTAATACAAAAAATAAAGATGATATACCCAAAATATCCCCCACGAAAATCATAGAAATCAATGACATATTACATAATATTCAAATGGTTTTATGGGCGCTTCAAACTATTATTATCCTTTTATTATATAGAAGATGATGTCAATATTTATATCGATTATAATAATTGATGTTAACTTTGGGTCACTTGCTAAAATTAAAACATTTATATCAATTGGTTAAAGTTATTGATGTTAAATATTTATATAATTTATCATGATCGATGGAAATATAATATATATCAGATAAAAGTTGATATTAAATTATTGTTGTTGTTAGTTGGTTTTTTCTGTAAACGATAATATCAATATGGGTCACAAAGGCCCGCTCATTAGCCAAATTCCTACATAAATCTCATAGGTAGTAGAACTCGATTTCTGGTTGTGTATGTGCACCTACTTTTAGTAGATTTACCACTTGCCACTGGACTCGTTATTATCTTTATACATGATATTAATTTTTTCAAATTAAATTATATCAAAAAGTAACTTGATCACTAATGTTTAGAGTTTTATCAACATCATCTTCTCTTTCTTAAAAAAAATCTTCTCTTTCCTGAAACAAAAAACATGTATAACAAGAAAGTGTATGATACAATAAGAGGGATGGTAATTGTTAAACTTCTAAATAATCAATTATAATGTATTACAAAATCTAAAGATATGACATAATAATATTTTAACGTGACATAGGCAATTCATAATTTCTTATGATTATAGATTTTAAATGCAATCACTAAGTATACAACAAAAAAATGAAAACTAGAGATTACATCAAGAATACGAGTTCTTTCGAAAATAAAGAATGAATATGAAGAAATTTTCTCACCACTGGAAAATATAAAAGAGAAAGAGATTCCCAAATAGACTAGAAATAAGAGGAGTCGTGATATTAAAATTTCTGAATAAATAATCATATGATTTTCAAACTTTATACAGATAACAGAAGGAAACCTAAAAGTACTCATACTAATAACATGGCATAATTATCGGTGGATAAAATAGAAGACTCTAACGTATTATAACTTCTTAAAACTTATATATAATCTTGATTAGTGTTTTTTTCGTCCAAATAATCTTTGATATAGTGTTTATCTTTAACAAAAACAAAGCAAAAGTAAAAGTTAATGTTTATCTCAATAGATTCATGTTTATCAAACTATATTTTCTACTTTTATATATGTGTATATATAACATTATTAGAAGAGATCCATTATAAGAATATAACTATAGAGCAGTAAGTCCGACAAAAAAAAAACTATAGAGCTGTAAAAAAATTACAAATCGAACCAATTAGAATTTTAGTATTAGAAGTACAAAAACAATAGAGCTGTAAAAAATTACAAATCAAACCAACTAAAATTGTCAACACATAAATAATATCTAATAGATCTTTAAAAAACCGAATCCTATCAAATATTTAATAGTCAATTAAATTTAATATAGAAGATTTGATATCAAATTATATCATATTAATTATTTATTTATCGATATTTATCCTATTTCTATAAGAAAAGAATAAAATAGAAACTTCATCAAAATATATGAACTAATTTAAGTTTATTTTCTACATGTGTTATGATTTAAATTTATAATTAAGGAACATTCGATAATTAGAGATCATATGATAATGATGCGTCCTTTTGATATTTGATAATTACAATTATATATATTTTTATTGTCACAAAAAATTGATATTTATATATTTTTGTTATCAACAAGTAATCATTGTATCTACAACCAGGTCTAGTCTATAGTCTAAATTCTTAAAATAGAGCAAGATGATATTTGAACTTACTACCTATATCTAAATAAATCAAGAGCAAGCCAACTGAGATACATATTTTTTAACAATTAATATTTATATTATAAATATTAAATTTTATTTTGCGCTCAAGCACAAGTTAAAATATAGTATAAATTTTTCAGAAACACTATTGAAAGTTTCCAAAGTAAAATCTTGTTTGGCTATATTATTTGTAAATTTTATAACTTATGAAAAGATAATTTTAGTTCATGTATATAATTAAATGCTATCAACCTTAGCAATGTTTTCATTGATCTACTAATATTAAAATGGCATTACATGATGCAGCACACAATTATAGTCAACAATTGACATATCTATGAACATGCTGAATCTCGTCAATAACATATGAAGTTGTATATGTTCATTGAAATTATAAATATGTTCGAATAGCAATTTAACTATAATCGTGTGTGGTCTTTTATGTTTTTAATTAATTTTATGGATAATTTAACTACATCTATTGAGCTAATTTATCTGTATCAATTTTAAAACTGAAACCAAATTAACATTAATTTTTAATTAGTATTAAAAGCATTGATTAGATACATCATTTGTTCAACTGATAATCGAGGTAAATTTATATTTTATGTCGATTATTTTATAATCGTTAGTATTAAAAATATTGATTAAAAATATTGATTAGATACATTAATTAGATAATCGTTAGTATTAAAAATATTGATTAGATACATTAATTAGATACATTGATTAGATAATCGTTAGTATTGAAAACATTGATTAGATAATTGATGTAAATTTATATTTTATGTTGATTATTTTATAAGTGATGTAAATTTATATTAAATTGTATCAATTTTATTTAACTGATGTAAAAGATGTAATAATAATATCATTTGTTTTAAATGATGTTAAATGACATATAATATGTCATTTGTAAATAAATAATTCTATATTATAATATAATATAAGCGATGCTATACACATATTTTTTTTTAGTGTAGTCAAAATATCATAAAAATTTTGATCCCAGACAAAACAATGGAAAAAAAGGAAAAAGAGAAAGAGAAAAAAATAATCATTAGTTTTTTCTTCTGTTTAGATGAATAAGTGGTTTGGTATAATAATTTTTATCTTATGAACAGATGAGATGAGATAAAGACTAGTAGGTCTAGTCTAAAACTCAATATGATAAAGTTTTATGTTATTTGATAAAATTTTAATTTATAAAATATAAAATGTCAAAATAGATAAAAATGTTAGTAATTTTTTTTTTTTTTGTAACACAAAATGTTAGTAATTATGTATCGGAAGTTTAAAACACTAAATAATTTGATATAATTTTTTTAAAAAAATATCATCTAATATGAGACAAACTATCAATTTTATCTTTTGGGACAGAGTGATCGAGTCCGACTGTTTCCGTATGACCTAAAGGATTAGAATGAATTACTGATTTGACATGTGTCAAAGCTTTTCAGATCTCTTCAGAAAAAAAATCAAATTGTATTTCATAATTGTTTGGGGTTTGTATCTAATAACAACCAAGAAATTAATTTTGTCAAACAGTTTTCATTAAATTTTCACATCTGTCTGTTTAACCAA
Source organism: Lepidium aucheri (assembly GCA_900406435.1). Lineage (NCBI taxonomy): Eukaryota > Viridiplantae > Streptophyta > Magnoliopsida > Brassicales > Brassicaceae > Lepidium > Lepidium aucheri. The sequence continues at coordinate 4,667 of OVBA01009741.1, read as the reverse complement.
CGTTCCAGTCACCAACCTTTCAATTATCAAACTTTTCATATCTAATTTTTCTAGATTTCTTAATATTGTATTTTAATTTACACAATCTACAATGCTTTCACTCAATTTTTTTCAAAAAAAGGTGAGATTTTTTTTTTCTTACAAAATACTATTGTGGTCCTTTTTGGAGTTCTCGTTTTTGTACTTTTGACAATAAAAAAAATTAATAAAAATATTTCCATGTACTTATTAATCATTATATAAACACACATATCATGATGAAAATCTTCGTCCAAAACAAAATGTCTGTAAAAACAAAGATATCAAGACTATCTTTAATTCTCGTTATAATAGTAACGAATCTACAAAAACAAGTAGATGCAACAAGTGGGATAAAAACAGTGGTAGTTGTTGTAATGGAGAATCGATCATTCGATCACATGGTTGGATGGATGAAGAAGCTAAACCCAGAGATCAATGGAGTAAACGGGTCAGAATCAAACCCAGTGTCAGTATCAGATCCAAGTTCAAAGAGAATATATTTCGGGTCAGGTTCACATTACGTGGATCCGGATCCGGGTCATTCATTTCAGGAAATAAGAGAGCAAGTATTCGGGTCAAATGAGACATCAATGGATCCTCCACCGATGAATGGGTTTGTTCAACAAGCATATTCCATAGATCCAAGTGGTAATATGTCTTCAAGTGTTATGAATGGGTTTCTACCTGATAAGGTTCCTGTCTACAAGGCACTTGTCTCTCACTTTGCTCTTTTCGATAGGTACCTTCTTACTAATTTCTAAATTTTTTTCTGTCTTTTCGGAATTTTATTTGTTTATTACGTTCTATTATCTTCTTGTCGCATCTTTTATCGTCTGTTTCCATCATCTTGAAAAGAAGAACAAAAAAAACACTATTCTTATATATATGTTACGGACAAATTTGGTATTCATTAGGTCTAAATAATTTTAAGATTTCCCTTTAAAGTATTAGACTAAATAATGGTTACTTGTTGTAAAAAAAGAATTTCCTTTTATTTTATACATATTTTTAATATGTTTACTTTAAAGTAAATTATTCTGTATTATGAAAATATTAATTTTTGCTATTTTTTATTTCATTTTTAGATCAGTCTATATTATCTGTCTAATCAACAATATTCTATTACTTTTGTATATTTGCAATTCAACATGGTTTCATATTATATATCTTCTTCCTTTTTTCATTCTTTTCTTAATAATATTAATTCAATAAAGTCTGTATAAATTAAAGTGTGCAAACAAAAATTCTGTACAAATTATTAGATTAATTACTAAGAAGCAATAAACCTTTATATTATTTATATAAAAAATTCAATTTAATACATTATTTCTCCGTTTTGTTAGTTTGAATTGAATTATATTATCAGATATATACTTTTAAAAAAAATGATTTGTAAAAAAAAATGAATAACAGATGGTTTGCATCGGTTCCATCATCGACACAACCAAACCGAATGTTCGTGCATTCAGGGACATCAGGAGGAGCCACAAGCAACAATCCTTTCTCACTTGTTTTGGGTTATCCTCAAAGAACCATTTTTGACAATCTTAATGAAGATAATATCTCTTTTGGAATATACTATCAGAATATTCCTGCTGTTTTGGTTTATCGAAGCCTAAGGAAACTCAAATACATTCCAAACTTCCATAGCTATGAAGACTCTTTCAAGGATCATGCAATGCAAGCCAAGCTTCCTCCTTATACTGTCATTGAGCAACGTTTTGTTGACTCTAAATCCCAGCCTGCTACTGATGATCATCCTTCTCATGATGTCTTCCAAGGACAGGTTTTTTCTTCTTTTCTTTTCTTTTTTAGTTATCTTAATTACATATTAGAATTATTATTACATAAGTTTGTATGTGAATACGTATTTCAGAAGTTTATTAAGGAAGTGTACGAAACCCTAAGAGCGAGTCCACAGTGGAATGAAACTCTATTGATCATCACTTACGACGAGCATGGTGGTTACTTCGACCATGTACCCACACCGGTTCGCAATGTTCCTAGCCCGGACGGTCTTGTTGGACAGGAGCCATACCGATTTGAATTCAACCGGTTAGGTATTCGTGTACCAACAATAGCAGTGTCACCATGGATAGAGAAAGGAACAGTGGTACATGGACCAAATGGATCTCCATATCCATCATCAGAGTACGAACACTCTTCGATCCCGGCCACTGTGAAGAAACTGTTCAATCTATCGTCGCCTTTCCTCACAAAGAGAGATGAATGGGCTGGGACTTTTGAAAACATCTTACAGACAAGAAAAGAGCCACGAACTGATTGTCCTGAGACGTTACCGGAACCGGTTAGGATAAGAATGACTGAAGCCAATGAAAATGCTCCATTGAGTGAGTTTCAACAAGAGCTTGTACAACTAGCTGCAGTTCTGAAAGGAGATCATATGCTGACATCGTTTCCTAATGATATTACCAAAGGAATGACAGTTATTGAAGCTAAGAGATACATGGAAGATGCCATCAAACGATACTTAGAAGCTGGTCGAGCAGCTCTTGCCATGGGAGCGAATAAAGAAGAGTTTGTCCATATGAAGCCTTCCCTTACTGAAAGAAAACCTTAATCTATAAGAAGAACTTGATCTGTTTCCCTTTAGCTATAAGACCACCAAATATCTTATTAATAAAATGATCGTTTATACAGTTTAATGGCAGAACAATACTGTAAACAATTATGTTGCAAAATACTAGAAAGAAAGAAACATGGAGCACTAGCCCAAAAGAAACATACTTCATCCCTTTTACATAATATGCCCAAAAAGGAAGTAAACCCATGGCTATTAGGCCTTAGTTGATGGGTTACAATATTTGAGGTTGCTTGGGCGTGTAACCCCAAATCTGACGAACCCATGAACAGACGACACGCTCACCGTCATATTACCAAAAGAATGTTGTGAGAGAGTGAGTAATATGGCATGTGCCACTGAATAGAGTTAGGATTACTGTGGGTGTAATTGATCATTATGCTCACGGTAAGTAAAGATATTGTTGCTTAAGTGACCATCATTTTGAGTAGATAAGGAACTGTATGTTGGGCCATTATTTTTGATAGGTTGTGGACCTCAAAAATAAATATTGAGTATGAATATAAATGGGCCTAATATGTATGGGTTTTGATTGTTTTGATGAAAAAAAAACATGTCAAAAGTTCTATATTGGAACTTTGTAATAAAAGTGAGTGGTATATATTAAGACATGTACATATTTTTGTTCAAATGACTAATACCCACTATGGAGTGTGTGAGAGAGGATGGAAAGACCACGCGCGCACCGCCGAGCCGAGCCGAGCTGGGCTTGGTCTTGTGTCTTGGGTCTTGGATCTTGGGTCTTGGGTCTTGGCAATAGACCCTTCCGGGGTCTCCACGCACGATTAATGAAAATTTGTAAACTAAAATTTAAAATCAATTTTGGTTTGGTTTGGTTTGGTTCAATTAAATTGAATTGTTTGACCGGTTAAGTGAAGAAGATATTTTTCTTTTTCAACTTCCACGAAGACCGAGTCAGTTCAAACTTCAAACTTGAATTCCTGTTTTCGCGTACCCACTTCCCACTTTCTTAACTCACGGACGACTTTGACGGTTTCAAACCTTGAGCTCGAAATCTCCTCTGTCTATATATACAAACTCGACTGCGTACGTTAAAGGTTAATCCTTTCTCTGCTTCTAATTCTGAAATTCCGATACTCAATTCCCTGCAACCAAAAGGTAAGTACTCGAGAATATAACATAGAGTTTTCGTTCGCTGGTTTTGATTTCAAGTGCTGTGAAATCAAAACAAGATCAGTTTCATCTTGGGATTCGATTGGCACTGAAAACTGCCACACTGCGGGTGATAATTCGAGTTGAGGAAAGAGATTACTGAATCTTGACTCTGATTAACACACACTGTTTGGCAATTCATTCACTGTTAGTCTGCAGTTCCCTTTTAAGGGTTCTACAGTCTTAACTCGAATTAAATTCCTTCGGATTTGTGAATTGCTAGTGTGTTGTTGAAAGCTAGAATCTGTGAATCATTGATTACACGGATAAGCTTGAATCTTTGAATAGTTTGATTACACAGATTGAATCATTGCTTGGTTTTATTGTATAAATCACTCCATTATTTTGATTTCCAATCGATAAAAAGTTGAGATTTCGACAATCATAGGGTCTATGAATTGTTTCTAAAACACTTACACGGACAACAACCAAACTGCTTCATTCTATGTTCGTGAACTGCTAAGCTTTTACATGATTATATGTACTTGCAATTCGTTTTCTAAAACGATTTAGCAAACTGATTGAATGCGAATTCTACATTAAAATTTTGATTTTAATCTCTTACTGTGTTTGTTATCTATTTCAAAACACATAAACAAACTGTTGTTAAGTAGTTTACTCAGTTGAATTCGCAAATCAACTTGCCTTCGTTGACTCTATCAAATCTTTTATAAGGATAAAATTTGATAACTGATACAATCTGTTTTATTGTGTCAGGACAATGATGAATGAGGATGTTCATAATGTCACTCCAAGCTCACAAACTGAACCAGTTCTGACGGATGAGATAGCTCGTAGAGCTTTGTTCCCAGCTGATTCGGAGAGAGCAGAAAAAGAGAAGGCTGATTTGGCTGCAAAAGAGAAAGCAGAA